>KN172012.1:12289-42239 GCA_000757755.1 Steinernema glaseri
GCGACTGAAGGCATGGAGCAGTAGGTGCTTGAAGGAAAACAGAACCCTGTTCCACCCCCTGGAATCCTCGCAGCGCCACCGTTAATCCCCTTCTTCTGCGTCGAAACTTCCCCGGCGCTCTGGGGACGGCATGCGGGAGGGGAGGAGAACCCGATGCCCCCAGGGCACGCGCTGTGCTCCGAATTCGACGACGGCGGCCGATCCTGTTCCCGCGCCGAAGTCGCCGCAGAAGACCGACGCGAATTGTGTCGCGCGCCTCTCCGGCTACCGTACCCCGCCGTGCTGCTTCTGACCAGCGCCGTGACCGGCGACTGTGCAAACGAGCGCCTCGAGAGGCTGTCGGCGGGCCTCTCGCGCGTCCCCACGTGTGTGCAGAGATGGACCGTTGGCCGAGGGGGTTAGGGTCTATTTTTCGGCCTAAGGTTGTTTGGATCGTGTTCTACCCCCTTAGAAAGACCCCCTTTAGCTCCGTGGTGTGCCTTTAGGTTCGAAACGTGGAGGAGAAGGCCTATGCTCTAGTCCAGGCATCTTTGGTCCAAGAAGGCACCAAAAATACGCGCCCTGCACCCTACATTAAAAAGAAAGCGTGCTCAGAAAAGGTGCAAGGTTTGACCTACATTTTCGGTGCAAAAAAACCGCCCGAGTTCGTCTCTAAGATCTTCGGCTAATTTCCCACTCTTTTCATCCCCCCTACTTCACCAGCTCCCCTTCTGCCCCTTGATCCACCCTAAAGAGCCACACGTTCCCGAGCCAGATCTGACCCGAACGCGGCGCAAAAAACGAGCGGCTCTTCCAGCAGTGCTCCCTCTCGCCCCACGTGTCGCCGAAGGGATCAAAGTCCCGCGGCACTTCCCGATGCCCGTCCGCCCCTCGTCTACCTGGCTGCCGACGACGGCGAATGTTACACTTCGTTCTGTATGCGTGTGACTAGTCGGGTGATCGGCGGTGATTATTTAGTGCATCGGCTGGCGCCGACCCGCGTGGAACGGGCGGTGCCGTCCGCGCTTCGGCGACGTGCTCGTCTTCGCGTCCTCGGTGTCGCCACCGCCGAGGCCTCGAGGCTCTTCTTCGGTTTTTAGGCGGAGAACGGGTTTGAGTCCTTAGATTTTGAGGGGCTGGAGATGGAGGTGGATTGTGACTTCTTGGGCGTGGTGATAAGCCATTTTTGGTTCTATAGGCAAGTCAAGCCGCTTAGCCCTAAAAATTTGACCCTAAATTTTCCACTTAAGACCTCCAAGTTCTTAAAGGTTCAAATATTCTTAGCATTTACGATTTTTGGGAGACTGTTTCGATATTCTAAGCTTCCGATGCCTTTTTTCCACTTTTTCGGATGCTTTTCTGGACGTTTACCCCACCTCAGGTGATGCTAGAGGATCCATCAGTTTTTTGACAAATTGTGATCCTGCAGCTCATATTACTCCGCCACTACCGTACTGATCCTTTTTCCTGGATTTTTTTCTCTATCACAGCTCGGCAGGTGAGACCGATAGTCTAAAAAGTTCCAAGACCTTCTCCTTCCCCCAACCGTTGAACCCTGAGCCTAAGAGATCCCCTAAGAGCGCCAATGACCCGGGGCAGCATGACTCGGATCCGTCCGTGTTCGGGCTCCGCAAAGTCCGCGTGGAACGGGCGGTGCCGACGTGGTCATCACCGCCGCTTCGCCCCACTCCGCCTCCCTTTGTGCGCGCGAGAGATCTCGGTCAGCCAAGTGCCGACCCGTCGATGGTCATTCCGCCGCTGACCGTGCCGTTCTTATCGAGGAGCGGGCCCCTCCACGGCCGTCCGTGAGATAAGACCACCGTCGCCGCCGCTCTCGTGCTGCTGCCTCCTCGTGGAAACCCGCTTCGGCGAATCGCCTCGAGGCGTCCTCTCGGCGGCATCCGGCGTCTTCGGAATCTGCGCGCGATCCGCTCGTCCGAGCGTTTCTTTCGCCGCCGACGCCTTTTTCGACTCGGCGCCCTGCTCGGTCACCTCGCGCGCCCCTCCAGTGATTCGGAGGGCGACACGCGCCGCCGCCGATCGCCGACGTCGAGACTTTTTGCACTTCGGATCGCCGCCACCGTCCCCGCTTACCTGTGCTGCACAGGGCTGTCGCCGCTCCTGGAAACTGGGGAATTTCGGGTCGAGTTCGTGTGTTCCAGAGGGAGTGGGTGTTCTTTGATCGCTTGGATCAGCCTTGTGAGTGGACTGTCGAGAAGGGCCTAAAGTTTTCGCTATAGGGACCTTAAAAGGCGATTCGCATCGATCGGAATCTCGGCCATGATTCGATCGAGTCATTTGACCGTGACACATTTGACCGTTTCCCGAGCCCGGCACCCCTCCGAACGCCCTTTTCTCGGAGTGGCGCCGAAATTGAGACTAGACACTCTAAGAGACGTGTCTCGAGACAGTCTAAGAGACATGTTTTAGACAGTCTAAGAAACGTGTCTCGAGACAATCTAAGGGACCTGTCTCAGTCTAAAAGACATGTCTAAGAGAGTCTAAGAGACTTGTCTCGTCTCTCTCGGAGATCAGCTTCTCTACAGAAGCTAGGGATAGAAAGATTCCAGGTAGATTCTCTTCGAGCCTAATCGAGCCTCCCAACTTCCTCCTTGACTCCCACCCCCTAGTCCTCTTCTCTGACTCTCGACCCCCCACCGTCGAACGTCCTCCGTCCGGACTTTCGGCGTTCCGGCGTGATCTTCGGACGCGGTGCCGTCGGCGAGTGCCGCGCGTCGAGACGGTGATCGATCGCGGCGATCACGCGGGAACCGCGCCGAGACGAGACGGCTGACTCTCGAAGCGCGCGGAGACAAAGGGGACGCGGTGACTCGTCTCCTTTTTCTCCCGATTAATTTATCTCAATTAATGCGCTGGATTCGGGGTTCCTCTTCGGCGGCGGCGATATCCACCGACTGCGCGCAGAGCCCCTAAAGAGGACCCCGGACCGTGATGGCGACGGTACAATGCAACGTAGTTCTTCGCTAGAGGGGTGTAAAGGGCGTCCCGCCCCGGGAATCCAGGGCTCCGGGGTTCTTTGGGGAACTGAGTTTGAATTTTTAAGGGTCACTAATTTGAAGATGGGTGAGCTATGTCACTGTAGCTTATCCTAAAACTGCTTACCCCTCAGGCACTCCAGAGGCCTTATCCTAAAGGTTTAATTTCAATTTTATTTATGAAATAACATTTAATTAGGATGAGTAGATATCCATCGATCCTTGCTCATTTCTAGAGGTTCATAGGACTCTTTCCAGAGCTTCTACTTCTCCCAGAGACCTCTACCCTAACCTTACGACCTCCCCTACCCTCCTCCCTCCTCCTAGGAGACCCTATGGCGCTCTCGACGACCCTCGTGCCCTCGATTCGACCGCCGATCCGGCTCCTCGGCGGCGATATCCATCGTGGTCGCGGAGGCGCCGCCTTCCCAGGATGGCCGCCGCGGAGATATTCCGGTATCGCGGGCGCGCGCAACGTTTCTTCTACGGCGCGCACTGCCACATTTCGACATCAATCAAATTTGTAAGAGCGCCGCGCGCACAGTTTGCTCTCATTCTGGGTGGCGGTGCCCTTTCCTCGCGCCGGTACGTGCTTGAGGGCTCGGGCGGATCGCGCCCCGACGGGATTAGCGAGCGCCGCCCACCCCCCGAATGGCACGGTGCACGGTGCCGCCGCCGGGGGCTTCCTTCTCGACGCGCGCCCGAATCGCGCTCTAGACGGCGGCGCGACCGCCGCCGACTGTTTGTTTTCAGTAGGGCGTCGGAGCGAAAACGTTTGCCTCTCCGGCCTCGCCGTGCCCGCGCTCGGCTGACCACCGCCGCAACTGTACAGTCGCGCCACTCCGCGACCCCCGGGTTCACCCTCCGCCGCCGGGGTGGTCCGTTCCGAGAGGCCTGCGGGAGTTTCATTCTGGGCTGAGGACGCTCCCGTGCAAGCCGCGTGGTCTTAGGCGCGGACGTGGAGCCTGGGAGATGCTCTAGGATTTGTTCTAGATGTACCTGTGGCTAGGGTTGAGGTTCGTGAGGTAGTGGTCCTTGATCTGTAGCGATCCGATTTCAAGTTTTGAAGTTCTCATTTTGAGATTCTACGGTTTCGTCATCTCCGATGTTTGCATTTGGCCAAGTCTCGCTCCCTATATGCTCTAAGAAGCACTATACAGTCGGCCGAGATCGGCTATCCTTATGAGTAGTCGATTTTAACAAAATCTATTCCTTAGAAGATCTATTTCACCTGCTTCCATTGGCTCCATTGAACTCCTAGATTTTCTTTTACTCAGCTTCTTATGTTTTGAGTTATCGTCCGTTCTAAGGCCTATGGATTATGAAATCATTGGGGTCGATGGGAAAATCGAATCAATTTTTCTTTACAAAGGGTACCTTTATCTATAATGCGGAATTACGGTAATTAGTCGATCCTTTACTCTCCTTTTCTGGTCTCCTTTCGGTGTTTAATCTATACTGAGTTTTGATAATCGTGCCTGGCGTGCTTACTCTTTGATAGGATAGAGCCCTGCCTATTCAAGAGCCTTATCTCGTGTCTTCGTCCGTGTCTTCCGACCCTCAGCCCCTTATCCTCATCAAATCCACTTCCAGATGGTCGAGTTCAAAGCGTACGACCCAAAAAGGCCACAGGTCATAACCTCCTTCAAAGGTGAGTCCGCCGCCCTCCTGTCCCACCACGATCCCCTCACCTTCAGGCAACCAGAAACTCATCTTCGAGGGCTACCGCTACAACATCCACCACATCGTGCAGAACAAGAACCTGAAGACGTGGCGGTGCGTCTGTGCCAAGAAGCTGACCACGCACCGGTCATGGTGCAAGGGTCGCGCGGAGACGTGGGAGAACGACGGCCACGCCATCTCCAAGGGTGACCACAACCACCCGGCGGAGCACGACGTCGCCGAGCTCGAGTTCTTCAAGTCGCAGCTGCTCACCGCCGCCGTAGGGAACCCCGACCTCAACCTCAACGAACTCATCGAGAGCGCCGGTCGCTACATGAGTGCCGGGATTACTTTTCCCAGTCGGGAGTCCCTCAAGAAGTCCCTCACGGTGGCGCGCAAGGCCGCCGAGCAGAACTCGGGCCAGATGCCCACGCGCCAGTACAAGTCCGCCGAGTACAAGAACGGGAAGCCCAAGACCAAGAAGGAGGTAAGTAGGGATGGGGTTACGGTAGACCTAGGCTTTATATAGGTGCTTGTAAGATGGCGTGAGTGCTTAGAAGAGGGTTACGGTAGACCGAGGTCTTAAGAAGTCTCGATTTTTGGAAGCTCTGACCCTTAGTTTGGATTTAAGTATTCAGTTTCTGAGCGTGGAATGTGGGCATCTCCAGAAGGGCTTCTCCTTTGGATATCTCAGAAGAAACCTCTAAGAAAAGTCTTCGACGTTTTTAACCTTTTAATCCACACAAAAGACTCAGAATCCGGTTCCTTACGTATCGATTTTTTGCCCTTTCCCGCCCCTGCCCCTTATCCTTCCACCCAAGACCCAACGCTAACCTCCCTGCTTCAGAGCAACCTCTGGGAAGACAGCCTCGTGTCCCTGACCAAAGGCTACACGCCCGACGACATCGGCATCTACTCGATGGGCTTCGACGAGGCGGAGGAGACGAAGCGGGCGTCGCCCGACTCCTCGGACAACAAGTCGGACCTGTCGACTACGGTAGGTGCCGGATGAGTGGCGCTTCATCACGGGGCGCATTACTCACAACTTCCTATTTTGTTGTCACCGCCTCAAGCGGCGTCGAACGTCGTCCGCTGTAATGCGAATGTACGAGTTCGCGAGACCGAGCGCGTTAAATGGACGTCGAAGTGGAAGGCCGCCGCCGCCGAAGTCGTTTTCGTCGTCGCGCTCGCGAAGTCCTCTTCCCTTGTCACACACACCCCCACTCCCGACCTAGGGAGCACTAGGGAGCACCTTCTTATCCACCTCCCATTGCAGCAGTCCACCTCGTCGCCCTCGAGCCTCCATCCCGAAGACGCGCCCTCCTTGGACCCGAGCCTCCTCTCCGCGGACGTCAGCTCGCCGCCCTCCAAGATGCCCAAGATGAACAGCTTCCCCCTGAACAGCTTCGCCGACCTGGGCCTCTTCAACCAGAACCTCCTGATGCAGCCGCCCAACGCCGTCCTCTTCAACATGCTCGTCAACTCGGGCTTCTTGACGGGCTCCTGCCCCTCCGCGCCCCGGGCTTCCGGCGTTCCGCCACTGCCCGCCGCCACCACGCAACCAGTCCGCACGACGACGCCCTCCAGCCTCTCGGCGGCGACGTTCGACGAGAAGAAGGCGCGCCTCAGCGGGATCTTCAACCGGTGAGTCAGCCTCCTTCTTTTTCCTGCGGCGGCGACGCTGCTGTAATGTGCCGGAAAGTGTGCCGAAATGGGTCGCGGCGGGACCGGCTAGCGCGCGCCCGGAATCTGGGTCGCCGCCCGAAGGGCATTCACCGCGCGCCGTTGTTCGCCTCGACGCACCCAATTATATCCGTCGCGCCGCCGAGGTAGAAGAAGGCGCTGGGAACGCGCGCAAGACGGGTTTTGTGATCGGGGGGATCGCCTAGAGGGGACCGCCAAGGATCCGGCGGGCTGGTGACGTGGTGGCAGTGGGCTGGGCACCGCCTCTTTCCGGGCAGGACCGGTGCTGTCCCTAGGGCACAGTAGGGGTTGGACCAGTTATGGAAACTTGAAATAGGGATCCAATGACCTATGAGGGGTGATCAATCGAAAGTCGGGACTGTCCTGATACGGTACAAATGGGGATGAGAGCCCTAAGGGTCCTAATCAATACGATCAGAAGATCCTCAATGTCATAGGCAAAAACGATGACCTATGCGGCACTGAATTGAAAGTCAATGCAGTCCATACTGCCCTAATACGGTACAAATAGGGAAGACAATTTTAATAGAATGTAGCCCAGGGATCCATGGGGTATGGGTGCTCAATCAAAAGTCAGTAGTGTCCTGATACGGTACCCGAAGGGTCCCAATCAATGCGATCCGAAGGACAGCCTCAAGATCCTTAATGCCGAGCAAGTAGTCAAAGGCGATGAGAGACCCAATCAATATAGTCTTCTAAGACCCTGTTTCAACCAAAACACCCCCCTAAACGCCCCCTTCTTCCAGGCTCTCCGAGAAGAAAAACGCAGACGCCAGCATCGTCTCCCCATCTACCGTATCCGAGTCCTCCACCTCCAACGGCACCTCCACGTCGCGCTCGACGGCCTCCCCGGAGCGCAAGAGGACGCGCTCCATGTCCACGCAAACGGAGGAGTCGCGCGAAGGCTCGCCTCTGGAGGCGGAGGCCGCGCGCCTGTCCAAGTGCCTCGGCGGGGGGTGCTCCTGCCGCGTGATCCAGGTCTGCTGCTGCGAGTCCGAGTGCAAACGGAGGCGGAAGAGCCTCTCGCCCAAGCGGCTGCCGCCGAGCTCCCCGGGGCCCAAGGAGCCCGAGCTGTCGGAGGGCGTCTCCGACTCCGAATCCGTCCAGGCTTCTGAGGACTGAGCCTTCTGGAGCCCGCATAATAATCCCCCTTAGTCGCCCGATTCACCATCGTCTCTTTCATCAACTGTGATCCCGTCTTCGCGTTCTTTCATCACGATTCTAATTCACTTATCTCCTCGTAACTCCTGGCAGGGTCCCTAATATTGTCCCCGAACCACCTGGTTGTGTGCCTCTCCTCGTTGTGTCCCCTACGTGTCCCGAACTGTGCCTGATCAGAAGTCTTTCAACCGCGCGTCGCGCACTCCTTCGATTCTTTACGTCGTCCTTCAGATGCTATTTGCATATATGGTTCTTTCTGTGATCAATCTCGTCGCCTTGCACTCTCACTTTCGTGCCTTCGAAACTGTAAATGACCCATGTGATACACCATAGTGCTACTGTATATTTATTACAAACCATATTTGTATGTATAGTCACCGGATCGAGTAATTATTTTACGAATTTCACACATAAATACAGAATTCTTCGTTCGTTTTGGTGCTTGAGTGGGTTTAGATGAGTTTAGGGCTTCTTATAAGGGATTTTGAGTGGTTAACTGCCTGTATTTGTCGTAATAAATGGTACTAAAAATCCTCTAACAGCTTTGGGACTGCTTCCAGGCAACTATTCCTGGTTCTTAGGCAAAGGAATAGCCGCTTGAAGACTTCAATGAACCATAAAGAGTAGTCCGCAGTGTTGTTTCAGTGGGTCGTTTTATGTCTTTGACGAGCATTGGCTTCTTCACAGCTTGTAGTCCGAGACCTCTTCTTTCCACTGTTCTTGGCGCTGAGCTGACCGTTGTACGTATGTAGTTAAGATTGCAGGTTAAGAACTGGCTAAGTCCCATTTCTCGCATTACTAACCTTCTAAAGGGTTCCAGAAGCAAGTAAGATAATCAGAGTCGTATCCAACTCCAAGACCTCGAAATCGATCATTCCATAAGCTCTTCTCTGATCAAGCCTAAAGAACCCCGATTCGCTCCATATTTTGCCTTTATTCCAGCTCTATTCCCTATTGCAGTCCTATTGGATATGAGGACTGTTAAGGCCTTAAATGAACTCCTTCTCCTTTCACCGCGCGTGCCATTCCTAGTGTTCTTTCCTATTTAGGACCTACGTGCCCATAGAGGCTCCTAATTGGCATCGATTTTTCATCCCTACATTACTTGGGTTAACACTACAGAATTGGACCAGTAAGTGAATCAAATACTCGACTCAAAGGTCCACATCACTGCAGCTACTTCACAGGAACTGTCCTCCCCAAACTCCCATCAGAAAGGCACCACTCTCCGTCCTTGGGACAAGAAGAAGACAGCTCTGCCAGCGTTCCCATCAAGCGGGCACCTGCTTGGCGAACGTGTTGACATCACTTCCTCAGTGCAAGGACAGAACTTGTTTCATTTTTCTGACAAGTAGGAAGTTCGGCAGCCGACGGCCTTCAACTGTTACATCAAGTACTCAACTTACCTTCAACGGGGTTTAACCGAAAGTCATTTAGGGAAGAGGGTCAAGACCCGGATCTGTCAGTCGGCGGCCACGGTGTTGGTGTCTGGGAGGCCACACGCGTCGAAGGTGTGAACTTCCATCAGGGATTCAGAAGCGTCTTCGGGTGGACCGAGAAGCGTGACAGGGATGACCTCCGAGAACAAAGACGCGCAAGAAGGAGCCGTCGGGAGTGTGCATCCAGCTGCATCCAGTTCTAGCGCGGCGTGTGGAAGTGAGTCATGGGATGCGAAGAAGGGTCTCCGTTGGACAAGATCGGTCAACAAGAAGTACACGAGTGTGAGTGGATAAACAAAGCGAGGAGAAGTGCTAACAGCTTCGCTAACTGCTCTCCGGTGACATCTAGTGCGAGTGTAGATCAGTCCAGGATGAAAGATCTAATCTTCGGAGATCGATCCTATCAAAGGAGTTGAATTCTAACCTACTTGATCACCGTTTGTGTCATCTGATGCACTTGGACTGTGTGCCAAGGATTAGACCAATGCAGGGCGGTAAACATAAGGACATAAACACCATTCCGTATCAGTGTTTGCCGTGCCATGGATCTTAAGCGTTTTTGGACGTCATAGATGGTCTTCTAAGTGACGTTCCCATGGCCGAGCCACTTGGAATACCGAGGACTAGAACATATGGAACTCACCATTGCAATATTTTCGACTATGGCAGATATAGGAAGCTAATAAGGAAAGGTGTTGGAGGCGTCTCCCTCATGGTGATAATATAACGATGTTATGATGTGTGCATCAATATTTGACTGGTGATTGGCTTCTGATCGTTGCTTTTTGACTGATGGTCTTTAAGAAGATCATGGAACGTCATAAACATAGCTACAAACTTTTAGCGATCACCTCTCAGCCTGACGTAAACATGATTGTGATTGGAGGTCACTTTTCGTGGCCGAA
Source organism: Steinernema glaseri (assembly GCA_000757755.1). Taxonomy (NCBI): domain Eukaryota; kingdom Metazoa; phylum Nematoda; class Chromadorea; order Rhabditida; family Steinernematidae; genus Steinernema; species Steinernema glaseri. The sequence continues at coordinate 22,136 of KN172012.1, forward strand.
AACCCTTCCACATTAGCTCTCAATGGATGGTAGTATGTGGACTCTGTAAGACCAACATTTCCTTCCCCTTCAAGGAGTCTAAGGTTCTTTGGCTCGCCAAGAAGCCACAGAAGAGGTCAATTTCTGACCTTCTTCGTTAGTTGGAGGCGAAACAGTATCCTCATAGTTCTCGCTGGTAATGTAGAACAAGAAGAGCCTCGCGAAGTCGTCCTCGGCTTCTTATTCAACAAGAGCGGCCTGGACAATGCAGGAAGTAGAGTGGGCCCATTCCAGGCGAGATATTTAGCTTGCCGCTTATTTCATAAATTCTAATAGGCATGAAAAGCAGGTTGTGAACTCCATCCCAGAAATGCACCAGGATTTGTGTGTTGAAACTAGTATATATCAGTCTTGGTCCGGCTCTAGTTCCTTTTCCCATCGAGACTAGACCGATCTCAAAAATTCAGGGACTCTGATACCACTCTTGAAGATGGCACGATGTATACATATACCCTGTACGGATACTGGCCAGAACCTTCCGAAAATCGGTTATTAATCATCATACACCAGTCGAGAGCATAGCCAATGGCCATTGCCTGTTTTTGAAGGGGATAAACCAAGACCCCTCGCAGTTCTGACCTCCAAAGACAAGGAGATCGAAGAAGGGACAGGCGGCAGTGTCGAAATCCAGCTGCATCCCAGATTCCAGTTTCCTTGCACCGTTGAGTCATGTTGTAGTGAAGAGGCGTCTTTGTTGGTTCCTGTTCAAGATTTGTCGACAAATAATGGACTAATGTGTGCGAATAAACAAAAACTACCCGGGATCACAGTTGCCAACAACTGTGCCTTTGTCAACAACGCCACAAGATGATATGTAACACCGACCATTCATTTTCGTATGACAAAGGACGGCTCTAACTGTGCCTTTGTCTTGTAAATGTTCGCAAGATTCCAAGGGTGACTCAAAGCTCTCGGGAGGGCCTTTTGAAGACGATGAGCCTTTGAAGGCAACTGATAGGGGAATTAGAGTGGATAAATAAGGAAGTAGGATTCTCTAGGGAGGTAGTGAGCCAGAATATAAAAAATAGACCTACTTATGGCTCAATTTGGTTCTTTTTCAGTGCTACTGTGCTATTAGGGACCGAGGGATCAATATGTGTGTTAGAATCACCTGTTTTTCAGAATCTTATCATCTATAGAAGTTTCTATTAACGTCTTATCATCTCTGGAAGGTTGTAAGAGTCAGGTGGGGAGATTCTTTAGAGAATTCTGATAAACTTCTAATCGTCTGTTCAGCGCCTCCAATGGCGTGCTGACCATCTTAGTAATGCGCTCCTACAAGCCCTTAGTCATCTTTAAAATATCAATGAAAATGAATGAGCCAGGAATCGATAGATGGACGATGGACCCCTTCGATCAGAGACCCTCTTAATCTACCATCGCCAGTTCAAATAAACCACCCGGATCTAGTTTCATCGCGACGGTTCCAGCCCGCCTCGACTACTGAATAAACTAGCCCGGCGCGAACTTCTCGAAGTAGATCAATCGATCGCGTCAGTCCGGGTGCCCTTTCCCCGGTGGCTCTACTTCAGTTCGCCGCAAAGGACATCGGAACGGAAGGCGGTGGTGCCAGCTCCACTCACCGCTGATAAGGCCTGGAGCCGTTCGCCCTGCCCGAGGGGCTGGCTCCAGGCGGGGAACGTCGCCGGGAGTTTACTTTCGTCCGAAGGGGTGACGCAACGCGGCGGGTGGGAAGTGCGGGTGGGAACTGGGTTGCACAGAGCGCACCGTATCGATCACACGACGATATTAATCAGCCGAAGAAGAGCCGCCGGACTCCGCTGGTTGCATTACCGAATTCGCGCGAAGCACGCCCCGGTGACTCAGAGAGACGCCTCGTCTCCCGGAGCGTCCCTTCCCTCCCCGCGATGGCCTACGCTCCACTCCTCTCCCTCTGCCTGCTCTGCCTCCTCCTGCCCAGCCGAGGTAGTGCTCTCCCTTTTCAGAAGCATCTCTGGTTTTCAGGCGCCCCCGCTGGCGACCCCTCGACTGGCGACTCCGCCGGAACCGGTGTCCTCTCCACAGCTAAGGTATTCTCCCTTCTCTGGGTTTAATTGGTTATGTAAAACCCCGATTTCCATGAGTCTTCCCTGAGCTGGCCTAAAAGAGTATGAAATAGGCAAAGCTCCAAGATACAGTCAAAATTGGGCTTGTCTACTTTACATTCTAAGGTATTTTTCTAAGGTTTTTGACCCTTAGAGGCCTACGATAGGACCTTCTTAGAAACAATTGAAGCGCTCTCATGTCACCCAACGAGTTTCGAGTTTCATCGCGCGACATTCAAGCCCCTATCCGCGCGCCTAACTGTTTATAACAAAAATACGCGGATACAGTGTTTATTGCTTTGTTTATCTCCGCACTGTGCGGACAAATATTGGCGCTTTTAAATCCAGACTGTCTGTCTGTCTCTGTCTACTTGTGATCGTCTCTTTCAGGGCTTCTGCGAGAAGTACTCCCTGCAGGACGGCTGCATCTGGAAGACGGCGGCGGGCCTCGGCGTGCTCCTCGTCTACGCCCTGCTCCTGTTCTTCTTTATCTGTGGAGGATGCATCGACCGCGGATGGTGCGTGGTCGTCAAATGAGTCCTCCTGGAGGGAACACGACGATCTCACCACTGTGCATAGCGGAATAAATTATTTCGAAAACGGTCTTTTTGTGGACAAGCGCGCCGATGGACAAACAAAGGTGTTTTTGATTGTTCTCCCTTGCGAAAGACGCTGTTTGATTCGCCCCGCCGGTCACGTTACGACGACGCTGACGTCGCTTGGCATGTTTTGTTCGCGCTACAGAGATATGACCAGCCGACAGACTTTGAACTGAGACGTAGACTAGAGGCGCCAGACTACAGACAGTCTAGACAGGAAGACGAGGTATGGCGCTCGAGGTATGAGTCATCTCCTGTGGGGTCAAGCTCTTAAGGGCTCGTAAGAGTCAAGCTCGTACGAAAGACTCCGCACTGAAAGGCCTCTCGGAGAAGACTGCGGAGATGTTGATGAAGCACGCAGGTGTAGCTTCGCGGGCCTCCACCGTAGCTGCTTCCAAGATTTTCTACACGTCCCGGCCACCTGTCATTGGTCACCGTGACCACTGAAGTACAAGAAAATGTGGACGGTCATCGATACAGTGAAGGAGCTCAAGGAAACAGGAGTTCGAGACAGTGTGGGCTGAAACGCTGGTCCAATAAACTGCAAGCACCCAGACTGTAGACACTAGACTGTAGACACTAAACTGTAGACACTAGATTGTAGACACTAGACATAGACAGCTTCCTGCAATGTATCTGCGACCGTCCAAACCTTAAAAAGACAACAACAGAAACCAAAGGACATAACTTATTTCGGACCACAACAGAATCTAGAAAACAAGTCTAGATCACAGACGGAGGGGCGCCACACGACGACTTATCGTGGGATCTCGATCTTCTTTGCAACCATCTCCAGAATCTCCCCGATCTTCTTTCTCCAGTTGGCGACGTCCTTCGAGACTTCGATCCAAAGTTCTCCGAATCGCGGCTCCGTCGCTATGCACTTGTCCCTCACGGCCTGCTGCTCCTTCTCGGTTCCGTGCACCAGCTCGAACTTGTAGTAGTACGCCCAGCAGTCGCCAAGCAGGGGGTCCAACTGGGTCGTCTGCTGGAACCACTTCCTCGCCTTGGCCACCTTCCTGCTTGCCCACATGATCTTCGCTCCCGCAAGGTGGACCAGAGAGTTGTGCTCACACTTCTTGGTGGCGTCGATGAACTTCGAGCGGCGGCCGTGGTGCTCCTCCATGAAGATAGCCTTCGACCAGAGGACTCCTAAATGACAAATGTAAGTGATGTTCGACTATGTGTAGAAATGATTTAAAGCGATCTGTAGGGTCAACCTAAACACTGGATATTAGGAAATTAAATTACCTGACTGGTCACATTCTTGAAGGGCTCGGGACATACGCTCGCTGGCCAGCTCCTTGTTGCCCGCTCGTAGTTCGATATTCACTGACTCAAGCCAGAGAAGTTCGTTCTTCGGATTCTTCATGCGAGCGCGTTCCAAGTGGGATCTCGCCTGGATTACGCGATTCCGGCCTTCTTCCAACCGCGACAGAAGGATCCACAAGGGGATAGAGCTTGGGCACTTCTTGATCTGAAAGTGGCTTCCATTATAGCCATACTCAGAGCTTGATAAACTTACGCCCTCGTTGTAGGCTTTGTACGCTTCCTCGTACTTCCCAATTTGCTGGAAAATTTGTCCGTGCATCATGTGGAGTTTCGCGAATGTGGGGTAGAGCTCCAGACCTCGTGTCAGCAGCTTTAGGGCCTCGTCGAAGTTGTTCAGGCACCACTCAAGACGAGCTGACTTCATCCAGATGCGCGGAGCGTTGACCTTTCTGGCGTTCTCAAGAAGCTTCCTTGCTCGTTCGTACTGGTTGTTCTCGGTTTCCAGCTTCACAGCGGCCAGCCAGATGTTCTCGGAGTTCGGATTGATTTCGAAGGCCTTCGAGAGGACGTTTTGAGCCTCCGGAATCTGAAAAGAAGGAAGTCATACTGTATTCAATGGACCTAGAAGTACCTTATCTTGGAGCCACTTGGACTTGGCAAGTCGGAGCCAGAACTCTTCGGTGTTGGGGCACACCACGGTAGCTCTCTCAAGCAGGGCGTCGTAGTTCTCGACGGTGCCGAACTCCTTCTCGAATTGCACGGCTTCCAGCCACACGCTCTTCTTGATGGAGAAGACTTGCAGGGCGTGGGCGTAGACCGCTCGGGCGCACGCGTAAGCTCCTTCCTTGGTGAACTGCTCGGCGTCCTGCATCCAAGAAGCCTTCCTGTCCTCTTCTTCGATACCAATGCCGATGACGTTGTTTCTGAAAAGGGGATCTATAAGTCTGAAGTTTCCATTTGTATCATACATGATCGCCTGGCAAGTGGCGATGTTGCCGCTCTTCTCGGCGTCGATCGCGTCCTTGAGCCACTGTTCCCTGTTGATTTCGACGACGTTGGCCTTCAGCGACTTCAGGGCACGGTCGATGATCTTCGGGACCATAGCCGTGTTTCCGTTGCTCTCCTCCAGTCTTGCGGCGCTGATCCAGATGTGACGATCCGTGGGGATGTGCTCGCGAGCCTTGTTCAGCACCTTGCGAGCATTCTCGTAAGTCTCCAGCCGGGCCAGAGCCAGCCATAGTTCAGTGCTGGCGCTGCAGCACTCGACGGCTCTCGTGAGCATCTCACGGGCGTCTTCGGGATCCTCGAGTTCTACCGCTGCCTTCCATAGCTTCACAGAGTTGGGAATGTGTTCCAGGGCCTTTCTGAAGACCTTCTTCTTGGCTCTGTTTTCAGTTTCCAGATCCGCGGCCTTAATCCAAATGTTGACCGAGTGAGGTAGCTTGCTGACGGCCGTGGCCACAATGGACTTGGCGGTCTCCGGTGGATGGAGACGGACGGCCTCAAGCCACAGATCGGAGCTCTTCGGATTCTTCCCACAGCCTTCCATGATGAGATTCCTAGCGACCTGGAACTTGCCAACAGCTTCTTCGAGGCGGGCCGACGCAATCCAGGCAGGAGGATGATGAGGATTGGTTTCGCGAACGGACTTCATGAGGAGTCGTCCCTTCTTGATGTCGCTGATGTCTCCTCCGTACTGAGGTACTACCGAGCTCATCTGCGTCAAGTAGCCCTTGGGGTCGATGGCGGTTTGTCCACTGACAGAGTCGGAGACTTGGTTCAGGCGGAACCGCATGATCTGCTGCTGGACTTGACTGATCTTCGTCAAGTCGAGGTTCGTGGAGGTGCCTCCGCTGGTCTGCATGCCCGGAACTGAAGTCGAGATTCCGCCAAGGGTTGACTGGAATCCGGTGTAGAGGGACGTAGCCGTGCCGGACTGCACGCCGCCATCCATTGTGGTGTTCATCGCGTTGTATCCCATAGCGGAGGCGATCAGGGAATCGGGAACCGGTGTGAACCTGAAAGATAACGATGAAGATCTACCCAAGGAAAGATTTAAGCTCACTTCTCAGCACGAGCATTGCGCTTTGCCTTGTTCCTGGCGTCTCCTACTTCCGGGATAGCGGCCCATTCCGCTTCTGTGACTTCCGCAAGGCCTCGCTTCAGGTCAGTGAACTGCTGTTGGATCTTCGGCCGCTCCTTGCGCAGCAACTCCACGGCGTCCTTGTACTTCCGCTCTCTGTAGTGGCGTCTTCGCTCGTCCAATCGCTCTTCCAATGCGTGGTAGATCTCGTCGGCTTCTTTGTCGTCGTCATCGTATGGATCCTTGGAGAAAAGACTTCCACCATAACCTTCAAACTGAAACATTAGAACGGATGAACCGCGTGCCAACCTAAACTGTACCTCATCGAAGTTGGCGTCGTTCAAGTCCTCGTGGTCGTCTTCCTCGCGGGGCCTCTTCGGGGGCGGCGCGGCAGTCGCGGCTTCGGCCATCTGCTCCTCCATCAAGCTGGGACCGATGTCGGACCGGGTGGTGAAACCCGTGGCTCCACGACCGATTCCGGCCACGTAGCCAGCGGGCGCCGGCATGTCCATGAAGTTTTTCTTCCGCTTGTTGACGAGAGACCCGGGGATTATGTGGGCCATGGTTCTGAAAAGAGAGTGTTTAGGCTAAGAATGATATAGAGGTACGAAGCGCGCATCTGAAGAATCGCGAGACAGAGTCACGTGGATAATTAGACAAGAGGTACTTGAAGATAGGTGTAAGATGCTGGTGGGAAGGCTGAAGAAGGAAAACAAAAAAATAGAAGAAGGAAAACACAGACACGGGATGTCTGCAAGCAAGTTTTTTAGACGACGACAGTCTGTAGACAATATTAGTCTACAGGTCTAGTCTGCAGAGTCTACAGGTCTCCAAAAATGAAACCCAGCGACGCGAGCTGTCTGCAGACGATACACGAACATCCGGAGCAACGCTGGCGGTAAGAAAGGAGCCATGTGAAAATTCGAAACAAATAAACGAAAACCAACAGACGCGAATTTCCGATTTTCGAAAGCATCGCAAGGAAGGTCGAAATTGCCGCATTTCGTCGAGCGGGATGGCCCGGCTCAGGCAAAGCGCTGCAAAACCTTCGTGTCTCGCTTCGCTTTGTTTGATCAAAGCTCCCGCCCGGTCTGTCTGATTTCAGTGTCTAGACTAGAAGTGTCTAGACTTCTTCTGTCTGTCTTTATGACTCCAACCTCCATGAGGATTAACATCAATGTGGATTCCATGTTCTCCGCTCATGGAATGAAGACAGCACGAAGACAGGGACCATCCTAGAAGAGCCATAATACCTTGAAGCTGTTCCTCTTGTTATGCATTTCAACTGACAGACTTCTGTGGAAGTTTACGTGACCTTTTCCCGTGGAAACATCTGACGAGCCCACATGCACAAGTGGAACGTCAAAAAAGCGTCAGTCCAGAAGTCAAAAAGCAGACGGAGTTCGAAAACCAACAAAAGAAGCGGATGACGATGGCGTAACGCCAATGGGAACCCGTTCGCCCGCGTGGAATCCAGATCTTGGGTGGTCGGAAATCATAAATACGTGAAAAAGCGTTCTCAGGTTGTAAATGAGAAGAACCCAGGCGACCCGGTTCAATCTCAAGGCCTCCCAGGTGATCGGAGCTATTGGATTCCGTGCTGCTTGAACATTCCAAGGCCTATTTCTCCAGCATTCCCACGAGATCGCCGCTTTCAGTGTGGTTCTTCTTTAAGTGTTCTGTTGTAAGAATCTATTAGAAGGACGTGCGATGGCTTCGCGTTGTCCCTCGAGCCAAGAACTGATCCCTTCACCCGTCTTGAGCTGAACAAATAACAAGTCGAGTTCTGGGAACAGGTGTCCGTTTCGCATGACTCAACGGCTGTCTTTAAAAGTGTCCGGTCCGGAGACTCTCCAGGTTCCGGCTCATATCTTCCTTTCTTTCAGTCGCACCACCATGATCCAACCCTCGGACAGGGGACTCCTCAAGACCCTCGACGTCGAAGCGAACCACTCCCCCTCCGGCTACCGTATCCTCCTGCTCGAGGCCGTCCTCTCGTTGTTCTTCTTCGTCCTGCTCTGCGCGATATTCTTGCTGTGGTTCTTTATCGCCTTTCCGAACGCAAAGAGACAATAAAGAGAGTCGCCTCCTCTAATTCGACTAATTCGCGACCCTCGAACTGGAGGGCTCCGGCGAAAAAGAGTTCGAGGCGCAATTACTCATAGAAACGCAAACATTCGCCGCCGTCCGGTCAGCGGACGAAATGGACGCCGCAGGACCGGTTGGCCTCTTCCCACGCCTTTCACTATAAGACTGTGGCCCGGTCACCTTGACCATGCATTCCTCCGAGTCACAATGAGCGCGTCGTCGGTCCTCCTCGTTCTCGTCGCCTCTTTTGGTACGTTCTCTCCCTGCTCCTGGCAAAACACACCCAGAAGGGGTGCAAAAGAAGTGCTCAGGCCTATCATTTAACGATCACTGACATTCATGTATTTGGCAAAGTTTTGTCATCACCGCACCGCGAGGGATCGAACCCGCGACCTCTCGCATACAAACTGATCGCACTACCTCTGCGCCACTTGTACAGCTGATGTGAACGGCGATGTTTAGCGCTATGTGTCGTCGCCTCGCCACGCTCGAAGTTCAGTCCAGTGCCGTCGTTCCCCTCCTTGGAGACCCGGTTCCCTCCGTGTTGCGGGGACAGCATCGGCTCCTCGGCCTGCAAACGACTCAGGGCGAACAATCCGTCCTACTTCCAGCGGCGGTGCGACTCGGAGCCCGACTTCTCGCTGATCCAGTGCTGCTCCAGCTGCGGACTTGACTCCGCTCCCCAGAGACATCGCGTCTTCTTCGCGGAGGTAGCTTCCATCCTCCCCTTTGGGTCTAAAGAAGGTATTCAGGGCACCAAGTCCAACCACTGCTTCGACAGGCACGGCGGAGCCTTCTGCGAACGTTTTGTCACCAAGACGGGAGTTTGGTCCAAGAGCGCCTGGTCCTGCAGTGGAGAGAACGCTCAGCTCGCCTTCCGCCTGTGCAGAAGAAGCTGTGGATACTGCAAGCGGGATCTGTACGCCGGAAGGGACGGAGGCGAGTTCCGGCCGACGCCCTGTGGACAGGTGCCCGACTACGTTTTCCCCAAGGAGAACTGAAGAAGGGTCCGTTGTTGGCTGTAAGTACTGTTGAGAGGTGTAATTTATGGACGAATAAAAGTGACCGAAAATGAGGGACTGTTTGCACTTCTTGTTTCCAAGTCCCCGCTAGAGCAAACACAGGCGGAACGTTGCAGAAACTGCTTTTCCAATGATCTTGGAACGTGTATGAGCCACGTCTCATAGGAACCGAGCTACTGGAAGTGCAGACGAAGGGATGCTCCTTCCCAGCGAAGGGTGATGGGCTTGAAAGTTAGTTAAGGGTATTCACAATGTTTCCATCGCCCCGGGTCAGCTTCTTTCGCGAGGAGTTCAAGAAGTACTCAAACAAAACAAAACTTCATGACAGTAAACGAGTGCAAATGACAAATACGTAGAAGAAGACGTGAAAGCCCAAGGAGAAGAAGCCCCAAATTCCAGTCGGCGTAGTCCTGAGCTGAAGACGATAAGCTTCTACACCTTCAATAGTCCAAACATTCCTGCTGATTCACACAGGACCTACTGCTGCTTGGCTGGCCCATATATGTCAGACGCTGTCAGATGTTTATTAACTTCTTAGGACATACTTCCACATGACCATGACCATGCTTGTGCTAGCCTATCACAGCCGTTCTTTATATCCTTTGATTCTCTGATAACAAAGAGGTTTTAGTGTACTGGGTATAGAGATCTTCTAGAAGGTCGATGTGAGATCGAAGAAGTTCCCCTGTCCGGGCACAATCTGTGGGCTTCTTCGTCTCCGAGTAAAGCTTCTTGTCGCAGAAGCCGCACGTCTTTCGGCAGAGGCGGAAGGCGAGAGGGGCATGCTTCCCAGAACAGTTTCCGTCCTCGTTCTCCCACGGTGTCACCTGGATGCACTCTCTGGGGCTCGGTGAAGGTTCAAGGCACCTACGCGGTAGAGGAAGCGGAGGCAGAAGTCGCGCGAGTGGCGGTCGAAGCACTCGCGGCTCCGGGACCCCGCGGAGAAGACCCTCCGCCCCATCGCCTGAAGAAGGTTCGTCCGAGAAGGGGGTGTCTTCTGGGACTCACGGCGACGTCGGTGCCACACGTCACGCAGCACTGCATCATCCCGAATTCCACGTCGGAGGCGCACTTCCTTCGGAAGACGACTGGCCGAAGGCGTCGTATCTCGGCGCAAGTGGCGTTCCCAATGGAGTCCAAGCAGCAGGGTATCGTCTCCGTGCGAAGGGCCTCCACTCCTGAATCGCTCTGCTTAGATGTGTGGGACTCAGGAGCTACCCACCTCCAAGGAGCGCGACGACAAGCAGCGCCGTCGTCATGGTCAATTCCACATCGAACCCTCGGACTCTTTAAAAATAGTTTTTTTTCTTCTGAGCTTTGACAGTCGGTGACACTTAGTCGACCTCGTTTGCGCAGAGCTTTGTTCGTTTTGTCAACAAAGCTCCTAAGCTCAGGTGTCTCCAAGGAAGCACATTGATTAATAGCCTCATTAATCCATAACTGACTATGGCGTGGAAAACATCAATTTACAATGGTAATTGCTTTTATTTAGCTTGTTTTGTTTAGCTTGTTTGTAAAAGAACGCCAATTTACAGATGATTGAGCCTTTTCCCCACTTGTCAGTTTTTTTAGCCTGTCCTAAATTGTTGTAATTTGTTCTGCAAGGGTTCATGGGCGTCTTTCCCAAAAGAAGGTCAGACGTAGAGACGTGTCTGCTTCGACAGTCTGCGACTTTCTTGTGATCTTTGCACAATCTTTTTCGCAGCTCCGTGATCGAGTCGAGAAGACTGAGAAGAAGGAGGTCAGAAACCAGGTTACTTGAAATCGTAATGCCTACGTGACCATGTCCCTCGGCTTCGGCGTTCCCATGTACTGTAGCATGCCCTCCGTGGTGAGGCAGGACCAAACTGCTTGACAGGACCTTCTGCTTCTTCGAGGAGGTCATTGAGGCCTACGGACTCTGAGGGGGAGAGGCTGTTCCGGGCTTTTAAATAAACCCAGTTTCACTCCCATCTAATTTGGAACATTCCCTTATTAGTTGCAATGACAGTAAAGCCTTTCGAACTAAATCTACAGGATCACGTCACGAAGCGTGCGCACAGGCCTGTGTGAACCTAATAAAGTCCCTCGTTGCACTCTTCGAACTTTAAAGCCATTTTTTATCGATAAAGTACCTTCGTCGGCTGTCTGGACTCCAAGCAACTCGATTTGCCCAATTTTTTCTCTGTAGTTTGGAAGGCCTTTTAAAACCACAATAACTACTACGTTCGTCGCTTGACTCACTTCTTTAAAGATAGTCCATTTCAGTGATCTAGGTAACAATGTACACAAGAAACGAAGAGAGAACATAGACTACAACACGCCCATTGTTGTCTACCCTTGTTTTTCCTAATTTTTGACCTCCATTCAAAATACAGGTTCCCCTGAAAAGCCCGCTCCTCTCTTTCCAAAGCACAAATTAGAGAATGGGATTTGGCGTGGGATAACGACAATGTCCAGAGTTAAAGTGCAAATCGAAACGCCTTTTTCACCTTTTGCACTTTCGCCTTAGTTCCAGTTGATCTAACAAAAGCGTTACTTTCTTCCTGGTCCGTTCGATTGGATTTAAGAGCTCCTACTTCTCCTCTGTCCCCGTCACTCGTCCGTTCCAGAATTGCTTCCTGCGATTAGGGACGTTGTTTTGTTAGAAAAATGGGAATTATACCTTGTGACCGGTGATGTTTGTCATCCGTTTTTTCCTTCCGATTACGAGTCAGCTTTCAAGGTCTCCCTTAAGAACTTGTTGGCGAGTGGTAAGCGTAGTAGTAGCATCTCGCAGATACTTGCAAGTCGATATGCTCTCATGCAGCGGTTCTATGAGTGTTTTATGTTTCTTTGTGTTTCTTTTGAGCTTTTCATTGCGATCTTTTCTTATCTAGGTTCCATTTTTTCCATAATTTTATCTTTTCTTCCATCATTTTATCAGTTTCCGTCCTCTTGCAATGTTTTTTAGACCTTCTGCAAGACCCTATCACTGACTCAAAATGAGAATCCTCTGTGTTCCTACTATGCCAGTTGTTTTGTAGCTGGGTTCGTCACCTTCTTCTGGGTGCCACTGGCCACAATAGTGCCTACTTCCTGGCCTATTCGACTGGACTTTTGGACCGTTCTACTTTAATCTCTTTAGGTGCCTACTGCTAAATCTTAAGTCCTCAATTTCTTCCAAAGCGGCTGTTATTATCCATTAGCTTTAGGTTTAATGACCCGCTTACGTGCTTGCTTCTTATCTAACATGTAAATTACTTCCTTCCTTATCATCTTTAGCCCGTTCTGCAAGGTTTTGTCGCAATGTGTCCAGCACAAAAAGTGATTTTACAGTCCATTTTACAGTCCCAATACTTGAACTTTGACCGATTGACATCCTCAGCCACTATTATGACAGTTATGATCTGCTCGACTAGATTTCCGGGCCCCTCTCCCTACTTTGATCACTCATCAAGTGCGTCTCTCGTGATCAGAGTGTGAAACATCCATTTTTGGTTACATTTTCCTGTCAGTCACCCCTCTGACCGTCCGCGAGTCCTTTTATCTTATCACCGCGCGGGTCTAAACACCTTCCCCACGGCGTCTCCTTCAGATACCCGGCGATAAGATCCCGTGATTGGCTGGCCGACATGTAGCCGAAGCGTGCTTCTCGCGGGAGGAGGGACCGCGTGGGACTTGTTTTGGTGTTTTCCCGGCGGTGTTACTTTCCGCTCCTGTCGCTCATACCGTTGTTTTCGCAGCTCCATGACTTCCACCCGTCTCGACGACCTGATCGAGTCGACGGCCTTCAGCGTCGACTTTGTCCTCAAGCACGTCCGGAGGGTCTCTGGAAACGAGGCGCTCCTTCCAGAGAACCTCAGGGGCATCAACGTCCTGGTGAGTGGTGTGAGGGATTGGTTTCGGGTTCTGCGATCGGGAGAAGGCAAAAAGATGGACTTATATGGATATACTGTTGGAAATGTGACGTGTATTCCTTGGCTTGTCGACCCTCCATGAAAAAGGAAAGTGGGTTAAAAAGGTGGCAGATCGAGTCGATAATGACTCACAGTCCAGATCGATTACACTAATTTGACCGACAAGTTTCCTGTTTTTTTTTCTTCCCTAGGCGACTAGGACGTAGGCACAGTTGAGTAGGCACAAAAACACTTTTACTTCCGGCAAGAAGAAAGTCCCAACTGCAGTGCCCCGAACTACCAGGCTTCTATTGGGTTCTGAATCCTCACTCCACTTTCAGGACATCACCGGAGGGTCCGCCTTCTTCGCCCGCGTTCTGAAGGTCTCCTTCGAGTGGAAGGACTCCCAAATGGAGCCGAAAAGTGTCGTTCTCAAGGTGAGTTCTTCTCTCCCGCTGGAGGATCTCTGTTCTCCTAGATTCCGACCGGAATGCCGGACGATCTGTTCGGGCCAGAAGGCTTTCCCGAGTTCCTCGGCAATCTAGTAAGCCGTGTGAGGTGCTTCCCTAGCCAAGCATAAGGGGTTCTAAGATGGTCAGCAAATGAGGGAGGCTTTTGGAGGCACATGGAAAAGCCAAAAACAAAAATCAGTATCCCTAAAGGCGAATTTGGATCGATACTTAGGGTCCTCACGAGTTTGTTCCTACTTCTGCGTCCCATTTACCTTTTTCCAGCAGGCTTCTTGGCGTTTTGTAGGTCTTATCCACTTGCTTTGCTTCTCGGAGTCGTTCATTGCGGGATTCTCCTTTTTAAGCCATTTGACCTGCTTGCTCCATTCCAGCTATCCTCTCTACCAATGACTTCTTCTTCAGGTACCTCGAGTGCAGGAGATCGCCTCTCCCGGGCTGACCAACGAAGAGGAGGAAAAGAAGGAGGATGCCGACCACGTCTACTTGGAAGTCGCGCACTCGGTAGGCACATCCACCGTAGCCTATCTTAACTCCCTTCTTCCAGAGGGAAGTCCAGTTCTACTCGGACTTCGCGAACCGACCCAACGGACTCCGGCTGCCCGTCTTCTACTACGGCTCCGAGTACAGCCGGCGCCACGACAAGGGCGTGCTCATCATGGAGGACCTGAGTCGCTTCTCCACCACCGTCAACATCCTCCCTGGACTCACCAACGAGCAGATCGAGAACCTCATCGACGAGCTGGCCCGCTTGGTGGCGCTCTCCTGGAAGGAGCGCTCTTGGGTGGAGCCGATGGTCGCGAACCCCGAGGAGGAGCAGGAGGACTTCATCCAGGAGATGCGCTCCATCTCCTTGGAACTCAACAGGCTGGATGCGCGCTTCAAACCCCTCTTGGAACGCCTGGCGCCGCTCTACACCGTCGCCTCGATGGATATGTCCAGCTACAAGGAGGACAAGTACGGTAGGTGGCCAGAATGCAGGAGTAGTGTAGAAAGGCCTGCTTCTAGGGTTCCCGGCGGCGCTGGTCCACGGAGACCTCTGGGCGCCGAACATCCTCTGGAGGACCGACGAGAACGGCGCGGTGACCAGCAAGATCGGCGCTGTCATCGACTGGCAGTGCGTCCACGCAGGTGAGTAGGGTTACTGTAGGCCTCGGACCCTCTGACTCTGATCTTCAGGAAACCCTCTGGAGGACGTCGGCCGTCTCCTGGTGCTCAACACGACCTCCGCCTACAGAAGGGCCAACCAGCGCCGCCTTCTACAACTCTACGTCGAGAAGCTCAGGGAGTACTGTGGCGGCGAATCTCCGCTCCACGAGGAGAACGTCGACGACGCCTTCTGCGCCGCGATGCCCTACGTGACCATGTTCCTCGGCTTCGGCGTCCCCATGTACTGTAGCATGCCCTCCGTGGTGAGGCAGGACCCAAAGAACAAGGCCGCCGACTCGGCCGAACTGCTTGACAGGACCTTCTGCTTCTTCGAGGAGGTCATCGAGGCCTACGGACTCTGAGGGAGGCGCTCCTTAGCGGTGCAATTGGAATGTAATAACCTGAAAATCTGTAATATAGTACACGTAATAAAAATAGTCTTTCGAGCACTCTTGAGCTTCGGAAGTTGTAAGACATCTGCCAACGAATCCAGAAGTGCCTGACATCTGAGAGTACAAGAAGAATTTTGGGTCATTTGATATCGACACCTGAGACTATAAGCCTATCTATATGTCGTCCATGAGGACCGAACCACAGCAATAATATCAAATACAAGTGACATAAAAACAAAGGATCAAGTACCCGAAGCGTCGTCCTCCACCTTCACCCGTTTCCTCAAGCACCCGCTACAAGTAGTCCTCTTCCGGTTCTCCGCGCCGAAGGGCAGCTTCCTCCCGCATCTTCGACACTTCTTCCGGGCCTTCACATGGTCCAGCAGATGGAGGGCCAGCTGCTTGGCTCCGGGCAGCTTCTTGAAACAGATGTAGCAGGACGGTTTGCGATCCTTCTTCGCTTTCCTTCGAAGCCTCGGGAGACGGTAGAAGGCCGGTAAGCCCCGGGGAGCAGTGTCCTCGGGAAAGACCGGTGGATCTTCTCCGTTGTTGGTGGCGAAGACAACTTGATCTTCTTGCAGCATGAAGGTCACCCCCGGGTCCTCGGAGGATATCAAGCCTAGAAAACGGCGCTCAAGTAGGAAGAAGGATGGAGGCAACGAACTGTCAATGTTGTCGACTTCCTCCCACAACTGGCCGTCCAAGTGGTTTCCGTTTGGAGAGTGTGCGATGCCTGAAAGAAGGAGTCTTATTAGGGTGCCTCAACGGCCTGGTTAACATACCGTATACTTCTTGTGAAGTAGAAGGCGCCTCGAAGGGCGCGTGCTCCACTTCTTCGTGTGCGATCGTGAGGGGACTACAGGCGTAGTGGTGTCCAGAGAAGGGATCTAATTTGCTAAGCAGAACGGCCTTCTTGTGTGGCTGCGGCGCCGAGAGGTGGATCGTGCGGACAATGTCCTTCTCGCGCGCTAAGGAGAGAGTTACTGGGCGCCGAGAGGTGGGGACTTACTCTCGGCCTTTGCCTTCCGGCAGGAGAGGCACGCGTAGAAGCCGGTGCCGTCCCTGGACGTCCTATTCAGCGAGAACTCGTAGAACTGGTCCGGGTTCGTGGGGATGGGTAGGATCGCCACGGGATGCGTCTGCTTGCCCTGAAGGAGATGATGAAGCGTGGTGCTGGAACATAATATCCTACCTTGACCTTATAGTTCGAATCTCTGAAGAACACCTGGATCCCGGGAGGCGGAGGGCGGTTCTTCCTCTTCAGCCCCTTAGGGTCCTGCCGGGAGCGCATGGGTCCATTGGGTCGATCCACCGGTGTGACGTAGCCAGGCTGCCAGGGGTAAACGAAGTCCACGTGGAAATTCCTCTCCAGGACGAACGAGGGTTGCGCGTTCGGCGCCCAGTAGATCTTGCTGCCGCAGCAGATGAACTGGTCGGGAGCGAAGTGCCATGAGCAGATGAAGGCGTTGGCACCCTCCACCGACTCCGGAGGGAGCTCGAAGATCTGGCACCAGTTCTTGCGCACTTCAGGGTCCCGCGGCCATCGGAAGAGCCGGACGGACGCCGAGGGCTCTCGGTGGCACACAAGGCAGCAGGAGCCGCCACGTTGACCTGGAATGAAGGATAAACATCTTACTTCAGTGCCAAGAGTGAACGAACCGGTGAGAAGCGCTGCAGAGCGCTCGGATCCGCCGGAGGCCTCTAAGACGACGTGTGGGTCGCCGTCCTGGAAGATGGCCTCCCCGTCCATGTCGTCGATGATCGCTTCGAACTGAAAAACATTGGGATTATTTTGGTCAAGCCTTCTATGAACACTCTATGGATACCCTCCGAAGGTAAAGGGATAACATCAAAAGAAAGACAGACATAAAAGATCGGCAAACAACATAAAAAGTTCAGCAGCTATGGATCCAAAGAGATAAAGATAAGAATCGTCGGAAATTTAGAGATGAAGAGGAGAGGACATGAGAAACTTCGGCTCACGGGTTAGAATACGATGGATTGAGGCCATCCAGTTCTGTAATCAACCGATGGAGAACCAACGTTTCAAACGTCCAAGCCCATCTCCACCTTCTCACCTTTAAAGACCCTAATCTTAAGGGCTTCTTGGCTCGCTTCTGGGAACACTATGGATCCCCGGTAAAGGGATAACATCAAAGGAAAGAGAGACATAGCAGATCGGCAAACAGCAGAAACAGTTCAACAGCTATGGATCCAAAGAGATAAAGACAGGAATCCTCGGAAATTTAGAGATGGAGAGGACAAAAGACCCTAATCTGAAGGACTTCTTGGCTCGCTTCTGGGAACAAGAAGGGCCTCGACTCGGCTTCAAAGAGCCTACTTACGCGTCCGTCGTCGACGACGTCCTCCAGCAGCACATACTCTTCGACGTCACCGTCCACGATGATCGTCTCGCTCGCCGGCGGCACCCTCCTGTGGCCCCGCGGCATCTCCCTCGGATACCGTACAGAAGAAGGACGAAGAAGTCACTGAACACTGGACGAACCTCCGACGTTGTCTCTTCGCTCTACAGTATCCCGTCTAGACAGACTGACGCCGATCTGTGCGGGAGCGCAGTCAGTCGTCTTTCTGACGCAATGCTCGTTTGTTGTCGCCGGAGAGGAGCCGCTTCAAGGCTTCCGTTTGTGGCTTGTTTTCTTCTTTTTCGCTTCTTCTCCTCTGCTTGTGTGTCACGGCGTTGTGTTGGAGGGCGGTCTGTACAGAATGGAGAGAAGAGAACGAGGAAATGTAAACAATTGGCCAGTTTCAATCTCATTCTTTGGACTTTTGGCCGATAGTCGCCGAAGTGGAATCCTTCTGGATTTGTTTTTAGAATCTTTTCTGGAGTTATCAGTGGTCAGCTTCGATGTTTCTGCTTCTTTGAGCTCGGTAGCCAGAATCGACGTTTGAGCAGTTTTCTCGATAGTTTTCTGTGGATCTGCGCGCTTTTCGAATCTCCGCTTCCCCGTATCACATCTCATCTTGCCAATTTCAGTCTTCGCCATGAACGGTGTCCCCGAGAAGACGCGCGAAGAGGTAAACGCCGCCAGGAAGGCGAAGAAAGAAGAAGCTAAACTGAAAAAACGTAAGAAACTTAGGCTAAGAGCTCTCCATTCTCAAATTGTATTTAGTGGCCGCTACCGCCGCGAAGAAGGATGCCCAGAAGCAGAAGGCGGCCGAGAAGGCTGGAAGTACTAACGACGCTGCTCCTAAGCAGCCGAAGAACAATGCTCCGAAGCAGCAGCAGAATAGTGCGCCAAAGCAGCAGCAGAATAATGCGTCGAAGCAGCAGCAGAAGGCACAAAGCCAACATAAGGGACAAGGCCAGCAGAAGACGCAGAACCAGCAGCAGAAGCCTCAGTCCGCACTCAAGAAGGAGGAGCCGTCGTGTGGCCCAAAACAAGTCCGATTCGGTAAGTACTTCTACTTCTCTGGGATGAACTTCGACGCCTTCTTTCAGATCTGATGCTCTCGGACAGTGAAGATGTGTCGACCGCCTCAACGGCGAAGTCTTCGCCTGTGGTGGAAGTGAGCACCGCCAGCGTCCACCCGGCCTTCTTGAAGTTGGCGGCCGCTTGCGACGCCAGAAGACTCGTGGGCGTCGACGCCATCTGCGTCCAATTCATGCAGGCTTTCGAGGAGGTAATGGCTGAGCTCTCTTCGCTTCTTAGAATTTCGTTCGTTTCAGTTCCTCACCTCCTACGAACACAACCACGAGCGCAAGGTTTCCGACGATCTCAACCAAGCGATCCGTCCCCAGCTGAGCTTCTTGTCCGAAAACGGCTCTCATCCATTTCCCCTGGCTCTTGGAAATTTAATTCGACAATTGAAGAAGGAGATTAATGCCCTAGAGGATGCAATTACGGAAACAGCTGTAGGTCTAATGGCGCTATGGGATGATTCATGGGTTGGGATATTAGAGATATGGGACAGTTTTATGGTGTTTTATCTCCTCTTGACCTTTCTTCTTCTGGACTGAAGGACTTCCAGCCTAAAAAGAAGAAATTCAGTAACCGTGTTAATGTTGTATCCTTTCAGGCCAAGGAGCAAATCTTAAAGTGGCTCGGCACCTTCTACTACGAAAACTTCGACGCCGCGGACAGCGCCATCTCCGCGTTCACCATAGAGAAGATGAGGTCTCGGCGTCGCCTTCTCACCTACTCGTGGTGTCCCCTCGTGGAACGAGTCATCATCGACGCCGCCAAGGAATTTGATGACTTGGAAGTGGTCATCATTGACTCGCCCGCCGACCACTCGGCCAAGAAGATGCTCAAGAACCTCGGAGATCACGGCATCAACATCAGATACGGGATGCTTGATGCGATCGGCTACGTCATCAAGGAGGTGGTTACTTGTTAATGTGATTTCTAATCTTCCCTCTGTTGTTCAGGTAGATATGGTGCTTCTCGGGTGCACGGCTATCCTTAGCAACGGACACGCCGTTTCTCCTCGAGGAAGCAGCCTCGTAGCTTTAACGGCGCAAGCCTTCAACATCCCGGTTTTAATCGCAGCGAAGACGTACAAATTCGTGGATAAGGTAAGGAACACTTCCTAATGCTCCCTTGACTTCCATTTTTCAGGTCCAAACCTTCGACAAGAGCGTCCGAGAGAAGACGGCATTGATGGGCGACAAGTACGAAACCATCCCCGACGACCTTCTGACAGCCCTGGTCACCGACTTGAGAATCCTGCCGGCCTCCTCTGCTCCAGCTGTCCTCCGCGCCAAACAACTCGCCATTGTTTAATAGTCCCTGGTCTGTTTTCATCTAACAAGAAGGTTGTTTCGAGAGAAGTATTTATTTACCACATTGGCACTTGGGGAACAGCCCGGGGAAAGCATCGTTGACAACAATAAATAGGGAAAGCCGACGAGGAAGTTACATTGAGCAAAGGGAGAGTCGGGTACCCGCTTAAGGTTCCGTAGTAGAAATGTTGATGTACAGAAGCGTCGGGGCGGAGAATCTAGCTTCTAGTGGCGTCCGGTCCCTCAGAACGATTCTCTTTTCGGGTCAAAAAAAGGGTCAGTTCTTTTGGAAGTTGAGAATCATCGTCGCCTGTGGGACCGGCTACCGTACTAGCCACAGTACCGGG
>KN172015.1:7141-25538 GCA_000757755.1 Steinernema glaseri
GAAAAGGTTATTAGGAAGTTGATTTATTGTTCCGAAAGATCGACTTTGCGGGCAGTTTATTTATCGTCCCTGCTACGGAGATTAAAGTGCCCGCGCCAGGTGTATTTGCTTGCTCGTTAAAAGTCGATGACACAGGAAAAAGCGACTTTTTACTTACTATAAGGCCGTTTAAGAAAGTATGCGCCGTTGAGCACAAGGAAAGAAGGGCTTATTTACGAGCTGCGCATAGTTTTCATGCGCTCCTGATTAGTTTCCAAAGTGCACTGCATGTTTTCAAGGGACGCCGTTTTCTCGCTAAAGTTCCCTTTTCTCAACAGATACCAAAATAGGCGCCACACAGGGTACGTGCGTCGTTGTTTTCCTTTCGTATTACAGGAAGTTCTATGTATGTCTAGAGTCTGGCAATGACGCATAAGGACCCCAACTGTTCAAAATAATTTTTGCTTTCAAAGCCCACTTTCAACGCTCCAGACCTTCGGGAGTGACACAGTGGCCTCGGTGAGATGGACATTCTTAGACGCTTGTCCGGATTTGCATTGTTCTCGGATAATCCGGAGTTACGGAACGTTTTCATCGGAATTTTTACCTCTCCTAAGCGGATGAATTGCTGACGCTGACAAAATACTCTAAACCCCTACACTCCGCCAGCCTGGATCGGTGACGGATCGAGCGATTAGGGGAGGATGGCAACATCTGTCTAATGCGGCGTTCGCTACGGTAATCTCAAGCCTTATGCGTGCGGTAATTTAAGGATTAACCCTTCGTAGTTAGCGTACGATTATGTTATTAATCGCGATATGGTGCGCGTTTTCGAATATTAGATTTTATAGTAAGGAAAACAATAAACAAGCATAAAAAAAGAGAATAAAACATAAAAAAATTTTCCTCGAAGTAAGCGGGATTAGAGTAGCCAGGGAGTAGGTTGGTGTATCGGGTTAAAGAAAAAAAAATAAAATAAAGACATAAATGAGAACTTCTAGATACTGGACATACTCCTGGACAAAGTAGCCTTTTCAGTTTTGATCAGCGGCATTAGTTTTTATGTTATTGCTTCCCTAAACAGCACAAACTCTTTGGGGAAAAATATGAACCATCTTTTAAAAGGTCATACTGTGCGTTTTTTAATGCAGAACCTACACATAGTTCTGACCTAGGGACTCTCTTGATTTATCTCCATCATTATCGCAATGCAAGGCCCAGTGCCGCCCAGATCAGCTGCACTAGAAGATTCGATTTTTTCTGCAGACACTGGCGAGTTTCAGAGAGCCTGTTGGCTTCGACTGAGAGAGAGGACAAAGCGAGTTGTTTACGTTTTTCGTGGGGTTCCATCCTGTTCCCGGTGGGTTTCCCAAGTGCGTTTGACCTAAAGCCAGCGGCGGCGCACACTTTTCGCTCCACATGTTCTGTAGGTGTTAAATTCTTGAAGCATGACTAAATTTCCCCCTACATAAGGCAAAAACGCGTCCGGCATTTAATCACAACAAAAGTGCTCTTATTTATACCAATCGAGCTGTCTGAGATGGCTTTTCGAATGTCGACGCACTGGCAGCCGAATGTCACTCAGTTTCTCGACGCGATCTTCGCACATGTCTGCCAAGCCGACTCCGCGTAGTCAGGAATGCTTGTCGTAAAGTCATTCTTAGGCGTCCACTCCGCTGGAATTTTATCTCAATCCCACTGCTGTTTTTCATGACCGCTTTCCCTGCCCTCTTTTGCCATACATTATCATTGATGTAGAAAAATAGGTCTCTATTTACCACAACCTCCTTTCATCGTTTCATCCATCACTTACCCATTCGGCGGCCCCATTCCCACTCATAAAGGCAGTTAGCAACTCGACCGCCTCACTTTCGACTTCCGCGGACGTCTGCCAAGTGTAGCGAGTCGGCGTCTCAAGCGCTCATAATCGGCTTTCATGCTTATTATTCTCTTGAAACAGATTCATGTTTCCCTTCGAGTGCCCTCCATACGCCCTGCTTAGCGACCTCTCTGCTCGTCCTCCTTTACTTAAGGCCTGAACAGAGGCTATCCTTCGTTACAGTAGGTTTATATTGTCCCGTTTAGTCCGCTGTTTTTCAGTGATCCTTCAAAAGAATTTTGTTATTAGGTTTGTCACAACTGCGGCTGCAACAATTTCCTGTAGTCTATTTTCAGTGTGTGTTCCTAAAAATCATTGTTCGAACGTTTCCCTCCCTATCGTCGTTCACAACATCTTAAGTGAACGTTTAACCTCTAGGTGACCTATGTTTTTCCAAACAGAAAGCAAAGCGACATGACCAAAAACCAGCCCCGAAGTTGAACAATTAAAAGTCTTGTTGCAAAACAAAACTCAACTAGCTCGTTGAATACATGACAATCGTGGCGGGACCACAAACAAACCCAACAGTGAAGACCAGAGTTGCTGGCGGGCTGAACTATGATATTGCCAGTCCAACGAATCTGTGATCTCGATTGTATCAGTTGATGTAGAGATCAGATGTCTCGCTTCGCAGTGACGTAATTGGCAATTTAAAAATGGACTTTCGCTATTAACGTTCTTCTAATTACTTCCCGGATGCCCGATTACCATCCGCTAAAAAACTTTATTCCCCCTAAGTTGACTGAGTGTTTTCCTTACTAGTTGGCCCATTTCCATAATATCCGTCCGGCGGAGTGCCGTAAACCGAGCGACTACAAAGTCAACCAATTGAATAGGGAGAACAATCATGCGGACCGCGGCCACTGCCACCAACATTTAATCACCCTTTTTGTCGCCCTTTGTAGTTTGCCCTTCCCGTCTGCCTTGTCTGGACGACGCTTTCGCGATCCAATTGCTCCTTCTGCTGCAGCTAATTCTGCGTGCCCCCGTGTATGTGTTCGGTCTTCGAACTCACTTGCTGCTTGCCGCCGTCGTCGTCATCTTGTTCTCCGCGGTTTCAGCGCCTTCCAGAGCCCCTGTCTAGCGGAATGAGTCAGTAGGTCCTTGTCGCCCCCCTCGACTTCTCTCCGTCGTCGGTTCGTGCCCTCTCCGCCATCGCCGCGTCCCTCCCCCTCCAGTCAGACTGATTAAGCGTAAAAGCTTAATAGAGAATATTACTTGCCCTGGACGCATAATGTCAACGTCCTCGCCGACGCCCGGAGGCCTCACGCGTCAGCTCCAGTCCTCGTCCGTTTTGTTGTCGCCTCGAACTTTTCAACTTCTCTCCTCCACTTGTTCTTTCCGCGAACGTCGCACTTTCGTGACGACAACACGACGGCGCCACTTTTCAATCTCCCGAGAGAGCGCTTGTTTGCATGCCCGTTTGCCGTCGCCTTTGTGTAGGCACCTCCGGGATAATTTCTTTATTAGCCGCTTGTCATGGCGAAAATGTAAGCAGAGTTTATGCTTGGCCTGTCAGCATTTTGAAAGCATTTCAAGGCGACTAAAATGGCCTCTTGTTATGCCAGTCGTTTATGGCAAGCATATCACATTGGTCTTATGTCACACAATTTTAGTTTTTTTTTTGTCAATTGTCTCCTTTTAGATTTGGTTAATTATTGCGTTTATTGCTTTAATAGATCGTGTAAATAGAGAACATATAATTTGGTGACAATCCCATTATTCATAATGGAATTACATCGGAACTCCATTTCTACTTTAAGGGCAATTTTCACAAATTTATCCCGAAATATCTACGTAATTAAAGCGTTATAAAACGCCGATTTTGTGGGGCTTCGAGTATGCTCTCGCATATATGTGAGATTCACAAAATTCCAGGATGCTAAACGAGGGTAGCATTTTATTTATTAAATAATACTTCTAATACGCTTTCCTTCGTGAACATTTTCATGAACAAAATACTTCATTAGCAAGGATAATAAAGGACAGAAACTAGATCCCGGGTGACACGCAATTCAGCATAATCCGAGAGCCTAAGGCGACAAATTCTCAGGTGCTCGTGCTAGTCCATATTTGAAAGCTGTCCATAATTTCGACTGGAACGAGTCCGACAAATAACGCTCCTTTTGTAATGGAATCCGCCCGGCAGCAGAGGATCCGTCGTTTAGCCGGAATATTTCAATTAAAGCCATGTCTCGTCGTGCGTATCTAGAGGACGGCGCGTCCCTAACGGGAACTAGTGACTCACACACTTAGCAACTTTTCGCTTCAGGTATCAAGGAGCTTTTTATCAGCAATTAATCTTCCATTAAGTCACGCATAAGCGCGCACTTCAGAATGATAAGTGGCCGAACGCTTATTAACGGTACGGTCGTACGATGCTCCTTGGTTTTCTGGGTCCACCACTCTAAACTTGGGTCCAATTTTTAGAGCATCAGCAGTACCTTTTTTACTTAAGTTGTCCCACAAGTTCATCCGCGGCCAAAACATGTCTGTCTTGGATCTGGAGTGTGATCCGTGCGAAATTTTACGGTATCATTCCAAAAACACGCTAGTAAATATTTTCTGGGAAGCGAAAGTAATTACTCGTTCCTCACAAATTGATTGAACCATTGTTTTTTGCGCCCCAGCTAATTAGAGTTTAGATCTTTGCAATAATGCAATGTAGCTTTATCGAGAAGAAGTATAAATTCACAATTTCTCAGCTTCCTTTTATAGCTTGTAGCTTTCCTGTCGTCCCACTCACTTTTCTCGTCCACCTCATAAATTAATTACCTACTAGCACGAGGTGGTAACAGGCATAACGCAAAGTGGGGATAATTAGCGCCGTTGTGTTATGCAAGGGAAAACGATATGCGATGGTCCCGTCCCGACTGTTTCCTCCTCCCTTTTTTCGCCGCTTAGAACATCCAAGGTCAGAGCACGACTCTGACTGCGAGCGATGGTCGCCGCCGAGTCGGTCGCAGCTGGCAGGGCAGAAAAGAGCTGTTGATCGCCGCCAAGCGGGAGTTCTTCGTTTCAAGCGCGTGTGGTCGCGTTTTGTTTTCCTCCACTTTTTGCCGCCGCCGTCGCTTCTTCTACTCTAGCTGCTAGCGCTACTAGTCACGTCGCCTTGCAGCAACCCCATAGTCAGCTCGCTGGACCCTAATTTTCGAAGAAAAATGGCTAGTTCCTCATGGGAGATGGTGGCGCTGATGGTGGCGATTGAAACGCGACGGAACGTGGAGAGAGGGGCAGGCATACAGTAACATAAACAGAGAGGAGCAGCGGCAAAACGCGAACAGAGAGAGAGGAAAAGCGGTGGCGAACACTCGGCAACGGTTGTGATAAGATAAAGCAGAGCAGAGAGACGACGACAGCTCCGAATAGGGAGTCCCCTGCAAGGGCGCCTCAGTTGACAGAGCGCGGCAAATGTTTGCGCTCGTTTTTGTCCATTCTCCGTCGTCCGTTGCTTTCCGTCGCCTTCTTCTCCTTCAGGCTGTTGCTGTGGCTCAGCCGTCGTGCACGCTCAAGGGCGTCCACAGCCGCCGCCGAGACGATCCGCAGAGCGCGAGCACCGCCAGTGACATCCGCACAAAGGCACTGTCATCATTAGCGCGCACGCATCGCCGTCGTCGGCTGGTTGCGGTGGCTCCTCAACGTCGTCGTCGAACTCGTCGCCGAGAACAGCACACATAACACACACACACGCAGAACGGGGGGAGACGGAGCGAGAGAAAGCAACAAGTGAAAAATGCACGAAAGTCGCCTCAGAACTCTTCTTTCCACGGCGGCCGCAGCAGCGACGTCCTTTTCTTGTATTGTTTGTTGTTTTCACTCGCTCGCGCTGGCCACTTCGCCTGTTTTGTGGATATGTCTCTCTCTGTGTGTGTGATGTCGGGATGATGGCGCTGTGCTGGACGTGGTCGTTGTCATCGCCGTCGTCGTCGTCCTCGTTGTCGCTCTTTTGCTTATTCTCCCGCTGCGGTAGGGCAACTGCACGACGACGACGACGATGACGACGATGAGCAGCAGTATCATGACGCTGGCGGGCGAGCAGACGCCGCTGACGAGGGCGATCGGTGATAGCGCGATGAGACTGCTCACGAAACGCCGACGACGATGATGAGAGCAGAGATATGTAGAAGCGGTGACGATGATATACGCGATTTTTATCACTCTGATCAACATCGGTTACCGTTAGCCGCCAGCGGCAAAGGCCCATTCCTGCACGTTTGCCCGGATCTTGTGGATCAATCGCTGATCACACCGGGGGTCTCGTCGTTCTTCGCATCGCATACACGGGGCGAGAATGGCCGGCTGTCCGGTCGCGAAAGAGTCGTTTTGTCCTCAGATTTGCATCCGCGCTGTTTCAGAACGGAGAAGGAGAGGAAGCGAGGCGGGAGAGGAGGTCATGAATTCATGTCGAAGCTATTAAGAAGACAAACGACACCGAAGAACGAGGCGAAGCCGTGCGGTGGAGATGAACGCCAGTAACGGCGACGTCGTGAATTCGTTCATTGTGCTCAACCTGCCCTTCAACCAGCATTCTACGCTCGAAGTGCGTCCCGGAGTGCTCACTCGCGATGCCATCTCGCGGATCCTCGAGAAGCGCAAGATCACGCCGCAAATGTGCAAGGTACGCTGTGGACCGCTGCCGACGGACGACCAGATCGACCTGGCCATGGACCTAGAATCTCTGGCGCGCACCCTCAAGCGGAACGAGCTCTGGGTGCATTGCGACTTTATGGACGTACTGATCACGCTCAACCACAAGATCTCACGCTGCTCGTTCATGAAGATGAAGGAGTGCGACGTTTGCAGGAAGCGTGTCTTCTGGGTATGTACTGTGCTTTGGCAACCAATATAGCGTCGTTCTAGGGGTACCGATGTGAACTGTGCCTTTTCAAGTTCCACGAGAAATGCTCATCAAAGGTTCCGACTTACTGCGACCTGATGAATCAGATTCCTTACAACCAGGAGATCGCCAACCGGCTGAAGGAGGTTATGGGCAAAATAGGCGGTCCCAACGTCGAAATAGCAAAGGACATTTTGGAAAGTTTGCAAACGGTCGCTCCACAACAGTCGCCTTCAGGTAACTACTGTATTTCAACCTGTGTTTACTAACACTAGCTATTCTGTATGTCTGCTACTGCGCCGAATTCATATTACCTATTCCAAATATTGAAAGATGTTTTCTGCTAAAACTTCTCCTTAGGATTACGGTAGCAGGCCGGTGTCATAGGCTCTATTCTACTTATTCTACAGAGATGTTTACCACCAATTTAATGTGTTGCAATTTAAGGCTCCAGTTCCCGTATCAACGATGTTCGATTGTTGGACTCCACAGATTCGGCGAGCGGTTCATTTAATCCTTACCCCCGTGACAGATCGTCGTCGGCGCCAAATATCAACGCTATTCGCGACGACGAGATGGTGGAGCAGGTACGTGCACAACCCTAATTTTCTGCTAACTACGCATATGCAGCAAGTACGGAACATATCGAGAAATTGCCACCCACCGGGACTTCAATCATCAGGTAAATTGGCAGTTTGGACATAACAATTACGAACAAAGCAGTTCATTAGAATTTATGGTTGTGAAATTAAAAAGCATTTGCACTGATTTTTCGTGTAATCCGGAAAATCGGAAACTTTGACGTACAGTCTATATTCTGTGTTAAATTTTCTATCTGGTCTTGCTCCAGAAATTACGGTTCCAAGAGGGATGTCTAGAAACTTCTTGTTTTGTCTTAAAATCCCAGCACCATCAGCTTTACATGAAATTGCCCCCCTTTGATCACATCCACCCATTGATGGCCAGCCTATATAATTCACCTCCTGCAGCGTCGTCAAGCGGAATCGCTAGCTCGAACATGATCAGTTCAAAAGCCGGCTGGCGCGGTCAAGCCTTCCGACACAAGAGGACACACACTGGCGGAAGCACGAGTCCCGGTCCTGGTCTGTCCGCAACGAACAACCGATTGCATCCGCACTTCCCGACGGCCTCATCTTCGAACAGCCCCACATCCACAAGCTCAAGTCCACCACCTCATGCAGTTTTCCCTACAACCCCTAGTCACTTAACTTTAACCCCACCGCAATCCGCTCCGCCTGACAAAATGAATTCGCAGTCATTCTTCCGGGATAGGATGCGAAGTAAAAGTGAGTGTGCTGTCGGTCTCTGTAGCTAACATTCCTCGATCAGGTCCGGGTGATACCAGTGCATTAGCGGTAAACGGAGAGACAGCAGCACCGCCGAGAGGGACGCTGACCCCGGATAGCGAACCGCGGTCGACGATAACGAGGAAAAGGGAAATGCGTCCTGTGGAGGACTGGGAGATTTGTGAGAATTATACGATATTTGGTGATAAAATTGGAAGCGGGTCTTATGGTACGGTGTTCCAAGGCAATTGGTTCGGTAAGTTGTCCTTCACTGACTCGAGCATATGCGTCCTTTCCACGTTTCAGGTCCAGTTGCTGTCAAGAAGCTCAATGTTTGCGAACCGAGTCCAGCACAACTACAAGCATTCAAGAATGAGGTCGCAGTTTTGAAGAAGATTCGACATGCAAATGTGCTATTGTTCATGGGATTTATTAGGAACCCTTTCCTAGGAATCGTGACCCAGTGGTGTGAAGGTTCCAGCTTGTACAGACATATTCACGTGAACGAGCCAAAAGTGGAATTCAGCATGGCCCACATAATTGAAATTAGCAAACAGATCGGCCAGGGTATGAACTATCTTCACTCCAAGTGTATAATCCACAGGTAAATAATCCCTTTTATCTCTCTCAGTTACCCGAACCCTTCAGAGATCTGAAATCCAACAACATCTTTTTGACCTATGACAACACTGTCAAGATCGGCGACTTTGGCTTGGCTACGGTGAAGAGCAAATGGAGCGCCGGTACCCAGCACCAACAACCAACTGGTTCCATTCTGTGGATGGTAAGTCTTGCATACAGTGCAATTTAACGTGGATCCAATCGTATCTAGGCGCCTGAAGTGATCCGCATGAAGGACGCCAACCCATTCAGTACCTACTCGGACGTGTACTCATATGGAATTGTCCTCTACGAGCTGCTTTCATCGTCGCTCCCTTATAGCCATATGAGAGACAAGGACGCCATCTTCTTCATGGTTGGTCTAGGGAAGCTGAAGCCTGACATGAGCAAGATCCGGCCAGATGCGCCCAAGACGTTCCAAGCGTTGCTCGAACAGTGCATACAGTTTTCCCGAGCAGATAGAAAAGAATTTCCACAGGTCAGACTATATCCGTTTCTGATCTTAAGCAAAGTTCGATCTTTCAGATTCTCGTTGATCTCGATCGTATTTCTCAAAAAATGCCGAAGCTAACTAAGTCTCAAAGCGAACCTCTTCTCCACTCACGGCGCGGGCGTCAGGATATCGTCTACTCGGCTGCTTCACCGAACACCCCTAAACTATCGCACAATTTCCTTTACTAGCCGTGCTGCCTGTCCACAAACATTTTGTGTAGCAGCGTTATGTAATATAGGTTGACTTCTGCTTATCTCGTCTACGCTGACTTGCATATATTCAATGGTTCAGCGTCTCTGTCGGCATTTGCCTAAGAGCACGGCACCTCCCCCGTTGCTGTATTCAATTCGTCTTTTGATGTTTGCGCCATTTGGACATCGGGTCCGCTATCACTTTGTACATAACACAATACTTTAGCCTCACAATCTCCTTGGCAATTTGTTTGTTTTCCTTTGTGTACAGTGACCACTTGTCGGGTTATCCTGAAGCTTCTGCTTAGATCCTTCCTCTTGCATGGTAACCATTATGATGGTGTCACGAAAGATTTGTTCGATGCCTTATGAAAAAGAAAGCGTCCTGATCGCTGTAGTTGTTTATGGGGTACATTTGCCTCAATCCGGGGTATGAGAAGTCTTGAACAAATTAGTGGGGGGATTCACTTGGCACCAGCAGGACTGTAGGAATCCAGTACATACGTAGAGTGCAATCGCTTGATATTTCACCGAAACTCACGCATAAACATTACCGTGATTCGCTACCGTAAGCCTAAACATTTGATATTACTCGCTCTATACATAAAATGGACACTTGGCGGATAAACTCTTTATCGTATGTAACAAATAATAAACAGACTCGAATCAAAGCGGAGTGCTAGTGGGCGGGACCGGTGCAAACGGAAGCATATAGTAGTCGTGCCCATGTCCATTTTGCATCTGCAGCAGCTCGATGACGTCCTCTCTGGTCTTGCTGTTTTCGTTCATTAGGTTTTGCAGTTTCTCCAGGAAATCACTGTTGCCGTTGGGAAAGACGCTAGATGAAGTCGGTGGAGTCACCAAATCACGCGTGCCTTGTGAGTTGAAAACGGGTGGTTCTAGACGGCGTGTGACCACTGCCACTCTCAGGGCGGTGAAGCTGAATTTGGCGTGGGTCAAATACCATTAGCAAACCGCAAATATTTACCTGACATGCTGCATGACTTCGACCCCTCCACATTTAGCGACGTTTGACGTTATGTCACGAAGTTGGTCTTTTGGACCTTCTTCAAACATGTGAAGCATGGCAAACACCTTTTCCATGGGGATTAGTTCATTTTGTGCGGTCATCAAGTATTCGATCTGAAATAGGCTGATTGCTAATCAGTTCAAGAGTGTTGGGTTTCTGGCTATGTCGGGTTTTAAAAGTAATGTAGCCAAAAACTGCATCGAAATACACTTTCTTATTATCTATGGAATATTTTTAGAAGAAAGCATTAAATGGCACCGGTCTTTCCTTATCCTGGTATATGAGCTCACCTTTTCCGCTACAGCGATATCCCTCAGGTACTCAGCCAGTGACTTGGCCTGCAACCTCTTCAAATCCAACGGTTCTAAATGCATGATCGTCGGCTCGTCGGACGTGCTTGACCTCATCTGTGAAGACGTCTTTACGGTGAAACAGACACTGCCGCTGTTTATGAACGATAGCCTGAGGCACATGGTTGCTTCGTGTGGAGCCAACAACTTCTCGATCTTATTATGCTCGATGAATCCCATGAGGAAAAATTTTTCCCACAGATCTTTGACCGTCGTCTTCTGATCGCTGAACATCTGCAGCAACTCGAGCATCCCCCTCCAGATACTGAACCTCATTGTGTTCTTTCCTATATCGTATCTGAGGTGTGGACAGAGGATGTTCTTGAACGTTATACGTTTCTGTGCTGCGTCATAGCTTCCTGCAAGGGACCGGTAACTTGGGATACAGTAGGCTATACGTACCGTGATGGATCACCGACTCGGTTTCTGCGCATTCAGCGCACTGAGACTTCTGTTTGAGCAGCTCGTAGTCCTCGTCAACGAATCCTCGCGAAATGTCGCAATTTACTTTAAAGTGTTGACTGAACAAGTGTTTAAATGTTTCCCACTGGATGCCTAAATCAGAGCAGGTCCATTACCATAACCCTTTGGCCAATGTTACCATTGTCAAACCAGTTGAGCATCAGTCCGTCTTGAATGTGCGCTCCGTAGAGCCAAAAACACGTCGCAGTGTACGAGCTCATCATTCTTTGTACTTGGCAATCCTACGGTCAAAGTATCATTGTCTGATAGCTAGCAAACAACAACGCATTACTTGATTTCGACGTGTGGCGATAGTGAAAGGAAGTGAAAGAGTGTGGGTGAAGAAGAATTTCCCCGAAGGGCTGAATATCTCTGCTTTGACGTAAAAGTAAAACAATGGCCTTTTGCCTATTTGACCCGAACGCGAATCTAATACGGTATCCTGAAACTTTACACCTCGCCACATGATTATTGTCACCAGGAATTGTACCTTTTGCCTGGTTGTGCACAGTAAGTGAGGGTACTTGGCCATCCAACAGCGATGCTTAGTGTGGAAGGAGGGAGCAATGGAGATGGCTTCCTTGCTGTTGACATCCGATTTCTTATGTGCCGTGTTACCACCATCTGAAATGCAGAACTTTATCACTTGACAAATCTTCTATTATACACGTATATTTAGAAGTACCGTAACCCATAGAAATTCAACGAAATAATTCTAGAGAAGGAAGGGGCGTCATTAGCAAGGTTCTTCTGAGCTACTAAGACAAGACAAATTCTAAGACAAATCTTCTATTATAGCAAATATTTAGAAGTACTGTAACCCATAGGAATTCGGGAAAACGATTGTAGGAAAGGAAGGGATGTCATTAGAACGTCTCTTCTGATAAGGCAACGACCTAGTACCTGCTGAAGCGGTCGCATTGTTCCTTTTCACTCCTGACGACGGCTTCATCGCAAGAAGAGCCGCTGACGGAAAGAAGCCAAGGGGTGCTGAGTGTTCCAGTAGCTTTTGTCTTCGCACTTCGCTCTAGAACTTCAGCCCGTAAGTTAATGGATTTAAGCAAAGATGAAAACCTGAATCTGCTGAGCCACTTCTTCACTGACGATTTGCACGGAAAAGTCACGGAAAAGCACTCCATGAGCCAAAGCGGTGATTTTCATTGGAAACAAATTGTTAGTGACCAGGATCGCATTGGTACTTGGCTCGGTGGCGAGGATACAGTCGTTCAAAAGGAGCTCGAACGCCGAAAAGGCCATCTCCATGAGGTGCCACACAGGGTCGTCGTGCTCGGAGAACAGCCCGCGCGTGTAGACACACTCATGCCGGAAGCCCTGGAGCCTGGCCGTCACAATTCCTAATGTGTACATCATGGTCGTGTAGAATTTGACGAGTTCAGTTACGCTTTCTCGGTTGATCTTATTGAAATCGACCATGCGGTGCGCCTGCGCTGCTCGCACGTCGTGCCACAGAGCCGTGTTGTTCTAGAACGTCTGCCATCTTGCCGACCTCTCGGAAATAGAGCACTATGAGACTTACCACGTGACAGTAGGCTTTGAAAGCTTCCAGGAATTTGAAGAGATCATGTTGGCCGA
The DNA here is from genome assembly GCA_000757755.1 of Steinernema glaseri. Taxonomy (NCBI): domain Eukaryota; kingdom Metazoa; phylum Nematoda; class Chromadorea; order Rhabditida; family Steinernematidae; genus Steinernema; species Steinernema glaseri. Next base: position 19,884 of record KN172015.1, read on the forward strand.
ACAGAGCGACGTTGTGAGCGAACTCATGTGCGTCCATTGCGGTGGGGATGTGGTCAAGGGACTGATATAGGTTATGCATGGTGTGCAAAGTGGTGGCGAAGCTCTGAAATAAGAAAAACTCATTCTTTTATCGCCCTCTTGCATGCTGTTTTTATCAAAGCCGATTTGCTCTCTGTTGATGAATTCAGCATGTAATTACCCTACACCGCCATGGAGGAAACGGTAGAAAAAGAAAGACGCATGTACAAAAATATTGTGGTTTGGAACTCACGTCATGAAAAGCCGTGAAGGTTACATCATTCTCCTTGAGGGGTGGATCAATAGCTCTGGCCTTGTTAACGAGGAATATCAGTTGGTTATTTAACTTGAACAAGAAACTTTTCTCCTCATCATTTGCTTCCATACTTCGAAGTCGGGTGGTTACGGAGATTAAATTCCACGTGAGTAGGCACCATTCCTCTGCGAATTCTTGGAAGTTTCTCGGAGCTGGAAGAAATGATTTGTAAGAGTTTGTTTCTTTGGTCATACTTAAAAGCTAATGAACGTGGTTACGTTCTTGTGTTTTTAGTCAAACTGAACTTCAGTTTTCAATGTATGCTAAGGGGTAAAACCCCTGACTGCGTCTGTCTGACTGGGAGAAGTTAATCAATCAATGGACGGGATATGATGAAATTCTTAAGCACACAGGTGGCGTTTGATAAGCAATGACTCCTTTCTGATAAATCGATTATCTTGTGGGAACGACATGCTTGCAGGACTGGTCGTTTTCTGCGAATGTCTGACATTCTTTAATGTCTGACATGACGCTTCCGTTCCTTTTGTTCCTTCTTTATTTTTTCCTCTTCATCTGATTCCTCTACCCGCACCATTCCAGAAATTTTTAACGTCGATTAGGGAGACTCTCCCTTCCGTTCTTTCTCTCCGAATTTTCTACAGGTTTCGACATCAATTATCGGCGGAAGTCAATCAAGCATAGTCACTTGTGTAATTGCGAATTATAAACCGTGAGACCATACGGTTCATGAATTGAACTATGAAAGCCTGTTACGGAAACCCTATAAAAATGAACACACATTTACAGCAGAAGACCAGACCTATTTTAACAAGAACTAATGTAAATGATTGTTCAGAAGAAACGAAGATTGTATAGATAATGAAATTGCTCATTTGAAGGCTTGCAGTACTAATACATAGCTATCATTTAGTCCTTCAGCTTATAATCTCATCCCACTTTAGCAAGCTTGCACTGTTGACCTCATTTTCTGCGCCGGGGCAAAGGTCCTTTCTCTTACCAAATGAAAGATGAACGGGAACTGTTTTTCGTCTCATTGTCGAGGGTCAGTTGCAGGTTCCGATACAGTAAACAGCCGAAGGGGGCAAGATCACAGATCTAAAGATCACAAATCGTGTTCTCCCATCGGGTCCGTAAAAAACTTTGCGCCGTCCATGTGCAGGTGGTGTCGTAAATGTCAAGAAGGACAGACCAGAACTAATTTACGGTCTCTCTGCATGCTCGAGCGCTTACATAACGAGCGGCTTGGTTCCTGTTCTCCCGAGAAATCATCCTTAGGCGTTACCAGAAAACAATAGGAGACAAGCACTTATCCACGTGCTACGTGAGCGCATGCTATCAATCAGTGAACTCTCACAAGGACCCGCGACTGTCTGGCGACTGAGGGCAGAAACCACGTGCACCGCAAAATGTGATGAGTGATCGCCAAATCGGGCGCCAACTCCACGCGGTCTCCTAACTGTGGTTGAGCTGTTTAGGTTACTAGTGTAAATTAGGAGCCCGCACTCTACACCCTCGTGGGCAGATGATGCATTGGTTACCTACCTGCATCGGCAGTGAGATGATTGATTCGCTGGTCGATTTCGGACGTGAGACGAAATATGATCTTTCCGATCGTTTCGCGCTTGTCGCTCATGCCCAGGTCCGACGTCGGAACGGCTTCTGAGGGCCGCTTCAGGTCATGCCACACACATAGCTAGAAATTTCCGGTGAATCACTGAGACCATACTCCATTTACCAGGTCAAAGATAATTCTGTTCAGTGCTTCGGGGCTGTTCAAAGAGCTCGATGACATTTCGGTGCGGCGATATGTCGGTTTACATTCCTGAAACCGAGATTATAAAATCGATCAAAACAGTGGTGCGGGTCAAGCACAGGCTGATGAGGGCACCGAAGCAGTTCTTATCATTACGGAACAAACATCTCGCCACCTTTCTCCCGAGGTTTCAATAAAAGGCATACTTTGCAATATTCCTAGGTGCAGTTCAAGGAGAAAAAAAATCGTCTCGCCAAAATCTCGGGGCCGAAAAAATCTTTGCAAAATAAAAACACCTTTGTGGCATTGTCATTATGTCCTATTAAAGAACTAAACTTTTTAGTATGCTTAGGGTAATTATATGGATCTATTTAAAGATATGATATGTCATGTACATAAAATCTGTGAGGGTATTACTCGTGAGGGTATGTGAGGTTAGTTTCAAAACTGTTTAACTTTAGCTGTCAAGGCCAGGTTATGATAAAGATAGCTGTAAAAGCCAGGTTATAATTACCCAATGTTAAATTCCCAATGAAAAACCTTGTTAAGTCAAAGGTCAATTCTTTAAATGACTTTCGACTGTGGCACCCGAAGGTCAGCGATAGCCTTGAAAGAGCGGGAAAGCGCAAGTCCGCCCTGGGTTAGTTTTAATTGGCATACAGAACAAACAATGATGAAGTCCTTATCTCTCTCGTTCCGATAAAGAGACCCACTCAAAGCCTACGACCAAAAGTCAGCTTTTTAAGGGGCAAACGATTAGCGGATCACCAGGGTTGCCCATGCTCTTTCTATCTCTGCGTTCAACCCCAGGGACCAGGTGGACGGATGGTTGCTGCTTTGGGGTAAACGAGACAACAACTTTGCAGCAGCCAACAACAACACAACACTGTCACCATAAATAGACAGACACACGCACCGTCTTCCAGCCAAACGAAGCCGGTTGAGTGCGACGCCTGGGACGTCGACCATAGTCTCCGTCGTCGTCGTCGAAGAACGTTGACGGGCTACCGTAGTTTGTGCGGGTTCGCATCACCGCGGCATGTGCGGGAGCTGCGGCGGCGACAACGGGCAACAACGCGGACGGCGCTTTCGGAAGCGTCGTCTTCACCTGAGACTGGTGCTTAAAGGAGGAACGGATGATGTCGGTAGAAGCACCGGAGGCGTCAGCGAAGGCTTCGTCAGCTCCGCGGTCGGCGGTGGCGGCGGAAGAAGACGAATAAGAAGGCGACGAAGGATCTAAACGAATGTGCAAAAACGTGATATGAAGACGGTGGCGAAGTCGACGTCGGCGACCACGACGACGTAGTGCACGCGGAGCAGATGATGACGAGTCGAAGGGGTTAAAGAGAACCAAGCGATCGGAGGAGTGCGTTTAGATGATGATCGAAGAATCGATCACTTTACACAGAGCGGAGACAAGCGTTTCAGACGCATCCCGATTTGGAATGATGACCGTTATGACGGGTAGGGCGAAGATCAGACTAATGACCGTCCCAACGTGTCATCGTAAATTATACTGGAAACCGCGGAACCTCGTGTAAGCGCAATCGCGTTTGTTGCCTTCGAGACTCGTACGGTAAGTGCAACTGATTATGGCGGTGATAGCTGACAGGTTCGACGGATTACGTCCCAGTGAGTGACAAGAACCGACAATTTATGCAGAAAAAGGATGCAAATCAAACATCGGAAGAAGAATCTCCAAAAAAACACTCTTATCGGTAAAGCTATGAAGCTAATGAAGGAAGCAGACAGGTCGTCGCTCTTTTATGGTGTGCCGACTCTAAATACCACCGCTTTGGCATATAATGCCTCGAGAGATGGTTACCACCATAAACCCATGCGTACGTGCATTTCCGGAGGCTGTAGATCAAAATGATCATTGTGATCGAAACAGACACGAAGCGGTATTGCGCAAAATCTAGTTAGCTCAGTGACCGCAGACAGTTCAGATGTACGGAGCTAGGTATGACTTCACAATGTTCTGTCTTTCATTGTGCTTCTTAATGACTCTTTGACGTATGAAGCATTGAAGACTCACCCTTATCATTCTGTTGATTTCAAGGACATAGGTGACAACAATTGTTGGTCACAAATAATTTCAATGCGTTTATCACCGCTACGTTTTTTCCTCATTAAAGCCTTCCTTAACCCGGAAGTTAGCCGAGTTACATTTTTTTAGCGAAAACGCCAATTATAGTGGGTAAGGTAAGTTCAGTGTTCAAGTTAAAGGTTACGGCTTGGTACATCCGTACGCAGTTGCCCCGAATTTTGAAGAATATAACTTCTGTCCAACACCACAGAGAGTATGACCATAGAGCATCGAAATCGAAAAATGAGCATAATTACTCGGACAGCCATTTAGTGCTTTGTTTTGCACTAAGAAACAGCTATACTCGAAGTATTTTAGCAAAATAATGTCAATTGGAACATCGCCAATGCGATAGTCACCGATGCCTTATATGAATGCCTGACGACCCCAAAGGACCGCCCCACGCAAAATCCCAACAAAACAACCCTGTATATTTTTTACAACAACTATCGTCTCCAACTAAAGTCTAAATGGACTGTCTTAAAAACAGTCGGGTACATTGTCACCAAATTTTCGCTCATCAACTTCATCAATCAGCTTGGCGTGCATGAAGAGTTCGACTTCAACTTTCTTGTTGTGAATCTTGCCGTGTGATATAACGACAGAAGTTAAAATTACGTGCGGGAATGAAGACTATATCTTCTTTCACTTAAAACCGCGAATTTGCACATTGTAACAAGTTTGGTGATTACAAAGATTGTTATCTTTCTGATAAAGTGGAAACAATCAAAACTGCGGAGAAGAACTTCAGATTTCAAACCTTCGCGAATATTTCGAAGCACCGCTCTCACGTAAATGGTACCGAGTTTGAGAGCCCCTTGTGCAGCTGATAAGTGGCTTGTGAGGCCGCTTAGCGGTTTTACACAGTAGACCTTGCTGTCCTGTCCAAAGGTCAGACAGCTTATGATTAGAGAGCTGACCGTTCGAACAGATCTCGGAACTTCCTTCATAACGCTAGTCCTTCACGTAATTAGATCCAATTTATCTCATCGCTGAACGGATGTTATACACAATATATATTTATGCATTCTGTCACAAAAAAGACAAAAAATAACGATAGATAACAATGCAGCAACATCAGTTTTTTCCGGGTTGTCCATTTGTGGTGACCTAAGAGAATCAACATGTGATCTAATAACGATTGAAATGAACTTACGTGCCGATTATCCCGGGAGAGAGCATTTTGCGCCCATTGGGCGCTATAGTGAATAGCGCTCGTCTTCACATTTCTTTGTTGGTCTAAATTAATCCACATTTAACGATTATAGTAAACTCAAAATACGTAGCCTAACGGTTCAGACTTATAAGGAAGCATTCGTGAGAAGTGAGCAACTCAGATTGCGGTGACACGTGCTGTATAATTAGGTAAGCTCCAGTGTATGCCGGCGCGGCAAGAAATACCTGCTAATGCTCGGTAGAAGCAGAGAAACAAGAAGCTAAAAATTCCGAAAATACCGTTGATCGAAGGCAAAAACATGGTAGAAATAGTAGTGATCCCGCAACGATGCTTCTTTTTCG
>KN172015.1:25889-44490 GCA_000757755.1 Steinernema glaseri
GCACCACCTTCTTCCGCCCTCCGGGATGCCACCAGCGATGAAGCAACGGATGTGGAACGCTTCGGGAATCTACGAACTCCAGCATCTCCATCGACCGATTCGCCATTCAAGGACCGCGAAGAAATGATGTCTACTTTTGCAAATGATGTGTTTATTTATTGTACTTTATCTTAGTTGTGCACTTATGGCGTTATGCCCGCATAGCGTAATGCTATTGATTCGGGAAATAAAGTTACAAAGTTTAACGTTCAGCGATCATCCTCAACAGTCATCGCTCCGGGAACACTGCTATTTCTACCCTTATTTCTTCACTTTTCGCCATTTTGATCTTCTTCTTTCTCTACTTCTACCGAGCATTAGCAGGTATTTCTTGCCGCGCCGGCATACACTCGAGCTTACCTACTTATACACCACGTGTCGCCGCAATCTGAGTTGCTCACTTCTGAATGCTTCCTTATTAGAGGAGTGACTTCGACCGATGAATTTCGGTATGCACCGCCAATTTATGTACCCAGAGACGACAGATTACTTCGTGTCCTTATATCTCTCAACAACAACAACAACAACATATAACAAGATAAACAAAAACAATGTAACAACTCAGTCGTCGGCCAATTCCGCCACTGTTCGCTCGATAGCCTCCAGACGCTCCTTCTTCTTCTTGAAGCCTTTCTCTCCACTGAAAATAAGGATGCTATTATGAAAAACATACATTTGTTCTACCTGAATTTTTCTTTGGTTCTCTCACGGAGATCTTCGACCGAATCTTCCGCTTTAGCCCATTCAAGGACGAGACGTCTACCGTATAAGTGAGTGGAGTGGACCAGGGCATCAAAAGCACGCTTAGCATCGCCCTTGGTCATGAAGTCGACAAAACCGAATCCACGATGACTTCCGCCACCTCCAACCTAAGCAGAATATAATGATACATAGAGAAACTCCAAATAAAGAGCTAACCTTCTTCGGCAACCGTACGCTTTTAAGTTCACCAAAAGCAGCAAATAGCTGAGTGATTTCCTTCTTGACGGCTTGGAATGGGATATTGCGGACCATAATGTTGGTACAATCGCCCTGTTCCAGATTGCTCACCCGCTTTCTCTTTACTGCTTCGTCTTCTTGCTGTTCACGATGTGACAACTTAACCTCGATCGAGTGTCCGTCAAGTAATTCACCCTTAAAATGTACATTGTACAGAAAATTGCAGTAGGGTCGACGTACCTGGCACTCGCGAAGCGCTACCTCCGCGTCGCGTTTCTTGTAGAATTGTACAAAGCCAAATCCCATGGACAACAGCTTGTCAGGATTTTGCAGGTCCTTCTTCGTTGATACAGTAGCCTTAACCACTGGCCATCGCTTGCTGAAGTGCTTCTCCAGAACTTGTTCAGTGGTCTCGAAGTTTAGGTTCTTTACGAACAATGTAGCACCGGCCTCCTCGTGCGTCTCGCCTTCGTCGTTTGCGTCCTCCGGTGACTCCGCAGCTTCTTCTGACGGTTCATCAATCTCCTCCTTGATTTCTTTCTTCATGACTGGCTTTTCAAGTGTGTCGTCTCGCTTCTCACTTCCGCTTGGCTTCTCATCTTCGGTTCTTTCAACAAACACATCAACAGGAGCCCATTCCAAATATAGTGGCTGAGTTCGGAATCTCGAATAAGCTAACGATGTGAACGCTTTTTTGGCGTCAATGCTGTTGCCCATTTCCACTATAGCACTTACGCCGCCCTCTGAAACAACAATTGTCAACTCGTTAAGTCGATTGCACTATACCTGGTGGCATAACGAACTGTTTAATTTCGCCAAAACGCCCAAACATTCGCTTCAGTTCCTCCTGGTCCGCATTGCCCGGGAGGTTCTTCACAATAATAACAGTTTCCGATCGCTTGGTGGCCGGGCGAGAAAATGCGTCCAATTTGACGCCATGCTCGAGCAGAAACTGCCGTGTTTCACGGACGAGGCGCGTCTCGGCAAGGGCTAGTCGCACACCTGCGCTGGCCTCATCATCACCAGTCAGAAGGTCAGCTTTACTGACATCCAGCTTGTTAGCCAAGGTATCTGCCACCGCATTTGCACCCAGGAAAAGTGCATTCCAGCTGTGAGCCTTCCCAGCATTGGCCTTCAACTTCGCTTGCTTTTCCTTCTGGAAAGCGCTAAGACCTTTCTGGTTTGCGGGATCGAGTGTGTTGTCCTCACGTTTCTCTTCGCCCGGCAACAAATGCAACATACGTCCCTGAACATTTCGCCATATATCTTTTAGGATGTCGGGAATCTAGATTACCTTGAATACGGAACCGTCCAAGGCTGCGTAGGCCGCAGCTGCATTCTCAGGGAACACGAAGGTAACCACTGCGAATCCTTTGCTCTTCCCGGTTTTCTTGTCGATCACATTCTGACATTCTGCGATTTCACCAAACGGTTTGAAGAGGAACAGGAGGTCATCGTTCGAGCAAATATACGGTAGATTCCGGACAAAAAGTCTTCCAGTCTCCAAGATGGCCGCGGTAGTCTTCTCAGTTTCTGATTTACGAAGTGCCGCTTCCTCTTCAGGCGTCAGCTGTGGTTCGTCGTCTTCCTGACGTGAAGGACCTCCTTCACCAGACGGGGCCTTCTCAATTTTTATCTAAAGGTATAAATATCATATCTAAAGTGTCCACGCAGCACTAACCCTGAATCCGCCGAGGTACTGCTCGTTTCTCAAAAGAGCACGACGCACATCAGGAAGGCGGTTGAAGGTGATGAACGCCATCGCTTCACTGTTGTTTCGCACTATCTTTACCGCCTTGAAGCGGATGGGCGTTAACCACTCCTTCAAACTGTTGACTTTTATTGATGAAGGAAGACCGCTGAGGACAAGTGAAAGCTTCGTATCACCTAAAGCGATAACATTACCAAAATACATATAGAGTTGTCTAACCATATATTCCTTTCATTAACTCCGCCAGGAGATCTTGGGATTCGCCAACGTTATGGTCGCCTTCAAGCTGAAGAAAAACATGTTCACATCATTGTAATGCTCAAACATACCTCCTCATTCGTATTCTGGCCGTGCAAGTCCATAAAAGCCGCAAATTTAGGATCTACGACTTTCGACTTCTTCGCTGGAGGCATCCCATCGTCTTTGACTTCTTCCGCACTCTCCTCGGGTTTCCTCTTTTGATTCTCTTTGCTGTACTTGCTCCATGCCCGAGGCTTCGTGTCATCTCCAAAAGGCTTGCATTCTTCGACCTAAACGAGCAGAAGATGATTGGAAGTGGGTAACATGAACGAACGGCTATCCTCGTTGTTCCGATATACGTGTTGTTGAAGTAATTCGCCGCCTTTGCAGCGCTGTCTTCCGAATCGAAACCGACAAATGCGAAGCGTCGGAAGACTCCATCTCTGGTGTACTTCAGTTGACAATCTGTGATCGTTCCATATCCGGCGAAGTGCTTCCGAAGTTTATCTTCGGTCGTACTGTTGGGGAGGCCTTTTACGATGAGACGGGACATCTGAATATCCTTCATGACAGAAACGAAAGACGATTAGCGAGGGACGAAGATTATGAAAAAACGGCTGCGTGTGCTCGTGGCAATGTTGATTAATTTCACACGAAGAAATGCGGCTTACGCTACGAAGAAAGAAGACAAAACACCATTCACGCCTTCCCCACACGGGTGTTGCAATTGAATTCGAATTTACCAGCTACCATAGTCCAAGCCTTACAAATCAGGGTTATGCGACGGGACCCGCTCCAGCAATGCTTTGTTTCCAGTGCTTGGCCATCACTTGCCAAATGTCCAAATGGACTGCGCTTCGGCTAATAACACAACATCAATGCTGTGCTGTGTTAATGTCATGAGGCACATGACTGTTTGGAAATAGTTGAGTTACCGACACAAGGCCAATGACCGAATGACCGTCTGGCAGTGAATGAGATTACGGCTAGGTCGAGCTGTAATGGTTATGAACAAAACATCCTGTGTATGCTCATTTGACTGACAAAAGCAATCTGTTTTTGGTGAGTGTAATCTGCTTGTTCTCTTACCCTCGAAGCTACAGTTTTCGCACCAAATTATGACTCGAAATTCACAGGCGTCACGGAAAGGAAGAAGAGTGCGCCACCGGCCGTTGAGGTCGGAGGCGTTTCCGTACAGGTTTCCGCTTAAACTCGTATGCGTTTTTGTTTCATTTACCGATGAAACGTTAGCGTTCCAGCGGTGTGATCGTCTTTTTTTCAGAGTAGAACGCCCAATGTGAAGCATATATAAGCGAACGCTGAAGCTTCTAGAATCACCGCATCCTCAGCGATCATCCAAAGATGTCTCAGTCGGTTGCGCACTTCAGCAGCATTATTTCGGTGTTGGCCATCGCGGCCTGTGTCTTCTATGTACCTTACATGCTGAACAGCATGGACGGGATCCGCAACGGCCTCCAGGTCCAGATGGATCGCTTCAAGGTAGGTGAACTTAGCAGTCATGATAATCAATGTCCATTATAGATCCTTGAAGACGAGGTTTGGAGTGACTTGATGAGCGCCCAGCAGGGAGTGCCCCGTGCCCGTAAGGAACGTCAGACCGGACCTCAGTGCAACTGCAACTCCGCCGAACGCTGCCCCGCTGGACCTCCTGGCCGTCCTGGACAGCCTGGTGCTGCCGGAGAACCCGGACGTCAAGGAGAACGCGGAGAGACTGGTCTTCCCGGAATCGTTCCCGAACTGCCGAAGCGCGTCGACACCGGCTGCAAGTCTTGCCCTCCTGGCCCCGTCGGTCCTCCCGGACCCCCTGGACCTCCCGGACAGCCCGGACAGAAGGGACCTTCTGGACAACCTGGCCAGGACGAACGCCCCGGACCTCAGGGACACCCCGGAAACTCTGGTCAGCCTGGACAGCCCGGACAAGATGGAAAGCAGGGACCTCCCGGCGTTCCCGGACGCGACGGAAAGCTCGGACGCAAGGGACCCGCTGGACCGGCCGGACCCGCTGGACCTGCTGGACAAAAGGGAGAACAGGGAGGAGCTGGACAGCCTGGACGCCCTGGAAACAACGGTGCTCCTGGACCCCAGGGAGCTGTAAGTATACATCTTAATAATGCTCTCATCAGCGTTTGTTTTAGCCTGGAAACCCCGGAGTCAACGGGCCTCGCGGTCAGCCCGGATTCCCTGGACCTCTCGGTCTCCCTGGTCAGGACGCTCAGTACTGTCCTTGCCCTGCTCGAACTGTCTTCGATGCTTAATTCTTTTCACTCTTCTCTTTGTAAAACGATAACGATTTTGAAGTAAACGATTCAGCATGCGTCCACCGTTTGTACTTTCCCATTACGCAATGGTGAAAACGAAAGGGAACGGCGTTCCAGCTGCGCGACCGATTTATGATAGTGCGACGACATGGAAGAAAATAACAACAACCGGTTCCGTGTCTTGCAGTACACAGAAGCTGCCTCTTCTCCAGGTTAGATATAAAAAGGGAACTCGGGAAGGGGTAAGTCGGCCATTGGACTACTTCGTATCCTCCAGTATGACTGCGGAAGGAATTTCCCGTGCCAGCAGCTTCCTGTCGATATGCGCTCTTGCGGCCTGTCTGCTGTATGTTCCATTCATGCTCCATAACATGGAGAACATTCGAAATCGGTTAACAGTCAAGATGGATCAGTTCAAAGTGTTGGAGGAGGAGGTGTGGAGTGAGCTTATGCAAGCCCAAGAGGGAGTTCCTCGTGCTCGCAAGGAACGTCAAGCATATCCCCAGTGCAATTGTGCCTCTGGCGAGCGTTGTCCTGCTGGCCCTCCTGGCCGACCCGGTTATCCTGGAAACCCCGGAGAGCCTGGGATTCCGGGATCTCCAGGTGCTTTCAACCTTTTCTATTTTTTCTTTTCACTGTGTTTCTTCAGGTTCGCCCGGTCAGCCTGGAATCATTCCACCTTATGAACACCACGCCCAATCAGGTTGCCGAAACTGTCCACCTGGACCTCCCGGACCTCCCGGGCCTCCTGGAAATCCCGGAAATCCAGGCCAAAAAGGACAGCCTGGTCCGCCTGGACGCGACCAGAGCCCTGGCAACCGTGGACCTCCTGGACAGCCTGGACAACCCGGTCAGCCTGGTCGCGAAGGAAAGCCTGGTCTTCAAGGACCGCCCGGTCGTTCTGGATCTGTTGGACAGAAGGGTCGCCCAGGAAGACCTGGATCGTCCGGAGAGCCCGGTCCCAAGGGAGAACGTGGTGGACCTGGAAGTCCTGGTAATGCTGGACACCCTGGAAATCCTGGAAGTGTTGGACCTCCCGGATTTCCTGGACAACCTGGTAATCGTGGCCAAGGAGGCCAGCCCGGCGTGGTGGGCCATCCTGGTCGCGACGCCCATTACTGCCCTTGCCCACGTCGTGCGGCAAAGAAAGCTTAAACATTTGCTGTCAACATACAGTAATCATTGCATAAATATTATCCGCGCAGTTCAAAACAATATTGACTGTTTACAGAACATTACATCTATAGGCCAAGCTATTGACAGAGTTAGCATCGATTGGAACAATGACAGTGTGTCCGTTGCAGGAAGCGTCCGATATCTTCACCTCGAAGTCTCGGTTTTGCGCATTTCTGATGACTATGGTCTTGTTGTTTGAAGGATCTTGGAAAACCGCGACATCCAAATCGGGGATTTGCTTCTTCAGCTTGAAGTCGCTTAGAAACATCGTGGGTTTCACATATTTGCTGAAAAGCGCTTGTCGTTAACGTGTAGTGCATAATTGGACTCATTTACAACTGTCTTAAAGAGAGTCTTGAGATTAGAAGAATATATTTAATTTTGAATATATGTGAAAAAAGTGTTTCTAGGGTCTTTCTTCAAATTTTTTAGGGGAAACAGTGAAATTAAACTCAGGGAATCATACCTGAAATGAGCCAATACGTAGTACATTGGCTGTAGATAGAATTCCTGCTTCTGTGCATTGACCAAGATAGGACTGTCGACGTAATTTTGCACCCAGTTAGGTCCGCCTTCCATATTCAGTGCCAAATTCCAATCTACCCAGCCGGACACACCATGGAGAAGATTCTAAACAGATGTGTTAAGGAGTCGAAGGGGCATAGAAGATGAAACCTCTAATATATCCTTTGCGTAGTTATCGCCTCGTTTCCAACTACCGTAGTCGACGCGAACGTCTTTGTCATAGCTGCAAGCCTCTGTCGACAATATGAATTTGTCGGGATGAGCTTCTTTCGTTTTTAAAAGCACAGATGGCCCGACTTTCTCACGGTCGTACCAATGTACTGCAATACCATTTGCGTAAGATGCCGCATCGGTGTCATTGAAGAACTGAAATTTTTTGGCTCCATCTCTTAAACAATTACGATACGTACCACATCCGCGAAATCCGGAAGACTTCCCCGAAAGTCGTCGTCAATCATCAGTTCCAGCGTTGGAAATTTCTGCGCCAGTTGTGGTCCCAGGTAGTTCTTGACGAACTGTTCCTCATCTTCCGCGGAGAAGTACATAGTTTGGAAAGAGTAGTCCGGATCACTGCCAGTGGATGGCTCATTCTGGACAGTCATTCCTTGGATGTCAACACCGGCATTGTTATACTCTTGCAGGAATCTGAGGAATGAGATGGTTTATTTCTAGGTACTTTTCTTATCAAATGGTTTATTTTCGTGACGCAAAAAATAACATCGGAAGAAAATATTGCCGCCAACAGCTGTGGCGTTTCAAAACCCTCGTTAAATCTTTCTGTGCTTGGTTTACTCAGACCCATCCAATTATTCTAAACCGGATAGCTAGCCTCTTCCACTTTTAGCATTTTGCAAACAAGCTGCAGAGGAAACTAACCTGACCAAATATTCGGCATAACTTTCGCGATACTTATCTAGAAGTGTTCCGCCACCCTTCATTCGACCATTGGATTTCATCCATCCTGGTGCTGACCAAGGGCTTGCAAATACATAGAGTCCATGCGACGATCGTTTTTGAAACTCCTTCAAATATCCAACTTTCCATCCATCTTCGTCGACCAGCTTGAAGTGCTTCAGCGTTGTGTCGCCCTCCACTTCGGCATATGAATACTCACGAGTTGAGAAATCGCAACTGGCAATGGGGATGCGAACTATCGAATACTCTGATCCTAAAAACTTGATAACGCAGCTGCTATGTACTGTGCTCTGTACCTTTGGTTGAAAAGTAGGCACTAATTAATTTATCCTTCGCTGCTTCATCCAGAGAATTAAGATTAATTGCTGCAGCATCGGTCAACGCAGCTCCAAATCCTTTTATCAGAGTGTGGCTTGATCTTCTGGGACGCCCGACAGTAATTTCGTTATCAAATGTGTCCCCTACAAGTCCAGTGATAGGAACAACCTTTCATGGAAACGTACCCAGTTGCTGTCTCAGAAGGTCCGACTTCTTGCTCACGAAGTTCCAAATAGACCTTTCAAAGCGCTTCCCTTCTTTAGAGGTGGTAAACATGGTAAGTTGCTGCTGTCGACCCCATGCATCGTCGTCCGGTAGTGTGTGGCAGACCGTTGCATTACAGACACATACAAAGTTGTCTGGGTCGGATGGTTTGATAAACCGCTTACGGCACTCATTTTGCAAGTTCGACTCCGCTGAAAGCAGTTGAAGAGCGATTTACCTGTGGTAAAGCTAAATACAACAAAACTTTGAGCATTTTAAATAAGCAGAAAGTAATAGAGGTAGATGTATATGTATACTAACTTATCAGAGGTTGAACGATTGGTAGAAACCACTCAAAAGAATCTAATATTAATAGAAAAAACTTCAATATGACTACGTTCCCAACATAATTGCCCGAATAATTCGTAAAGTGTCCCACCTTTACTGTGCACAAGCACGAGCAGAAGGTAGAGGAAGACGTTCGCACGCGCTCGCATTGACCTAAGAAACAAGGGGGTAATCGTGAAGGGCAGCTGCTGATGAAGTTGTGCGCGCCGCAAGACCGGCAGCTCCCATATATTTTCTTTTACGAGGCAACGAGGGCCGCACTTAATGTGTGTCGTTTAAACAAATCGCACATTTCAGCCCATTTTTCTTATTTGCTGAGGGAACGCTGTTGTATCGTCAGTTTATGAAAGTTCCATTCAAAGAGGACCACTTTTAGATCGCAAAGTTTTTAGAACAAGGTTCTCGCAGCTATCTAAGCACATCTTTATTTGAGTAACACATGACAGTTTCACTACAGTAACAGTGAGCTTCTGGAGTACAACCCACAAAAAGTTTCTGTCGTAAACGATATATTCAGAGCATTTCGTAGAGGTGCTTGATGTTCTTGAGAAGGATCAGCGAGTATGAGTGGGTGGGAAACAAGAGAAGCGCCCTCTCCACATATTTGCGACTCTCGGCGAAGATTCCGTTCTGAAACAATATACAACAGTATTCGACTTTTTATTTTCCGATTGTTAGATGTTAGTTCTTTGTTTTACGTTGTTTAAATTGATAGTCAAAATCACCAATTTGTGTTTACCTTATAATAGAGTAAAGCGAGGTTGTACTGGGGCTCAAAAAGATGAGGACCTTTGGCCGCTGCTGCGACAAGGAAGTTCTTCGCATCGTCCTGCTTTCCCTCCTTCAGTTTAAGAATACCCAGATTGCACAGTGATTCTGCGTGGTCAGCATTTGCAGCGATTGCCAGTTTAAAACACCTCTGAGCCATGACCAAGTCTCCGATCGCCTAAATTCCACTTATAGTAAAAAGGAAAACAAGAAGGAAGTTTCATACCATGGCGATGTGACCTGTATTGTACCATACGTCAGCCGATACCTCATCATCAGCCATTTTATGCGCCTTCTCTATACATCCGATAGCCATGTCCATTTGCTGACAGTAGAAGCAACACAGTCCAATGTTGAGGTAGATCTCTGCGCTGTAAACGCCCATTTGGAGAATGCGCCTAGAACGATAATTTGCTTCCGGCATAATTTCCTATGATTACCTATAGTATCGTAGGGCTACTTCTGGATTATCATTGTAGAAATAGTGGGTGCCAATGCAGGCGGTGGCCTCGACATTGTTTGGCTCCTTCTTCAGCACCATCCGATACGTTTCAATGCTGTCCTCGATGTGACCCGTTCGTTCCTGCATTCTCGCCAGCCCTACCAACAGCGTAACATCATTGGGGTAGGCCTGGAGACCCTCGAGATATTTCGATATGGCTTTGCAAGGCTGGTCGATACGCGTGTAGACCTTAGCGAGGTAGGCGTACGTTTCGACAACTTGAAAGTTCTTGAGCGAGGATGTAAATTGTTGCTCTGCTTCACGGAGCATTCCCAGACGGTAGTACACTTTTCCGAGCGCATTCTTCCAGTACCAATTGTTGAACTCGGCGGATTTTGTAGCTATTGCAGCAATCTGAAGTGATACTGTGCTTTCGATTAATAGAATAGATGGACTCAGTATTGACGTATGTTTGTGTAAAATAAAAGAATGTGGCCGTATACATTTTAATACAGTTGTAGTAAATAAAAAAATGCTTCATGGTCTCAGCTCATGATTTAGTTCAAAGCAACAAACCTGATGGGCGACTTTCATATCTCCTTCGTGGTAGAACACGTACTCAAAGAGTTGGCGACTGAGATTTGGGTCGTTTGCGTATTTTTCTATATTTAACCGCGCCAAATTAACGAATGGACCATCTGGATGTGTGACCATCGACGCCTAAATAATTGTTCTACAATACAATAAGGAGCGCCTTCCAGCTTACTGTTCCTAGTCGAACGGAACGCGCCGTACTTGAAGTGATGGCTCTGGCTGTGCGCGACGTGCGCGAAGTCCTTAGAGCTTGCTCCAGCGTTCCTGCTCTCGAAGAAGTCTCTGGTCGTACAACGCCACTTAAAGGTCGACCGGTGTTCGTAGTTGGCCTACGAGCCACGCTCACGTTTTTGTACAGTCGTCAGTCTTTACCTGATTGCCGGGGAGGCACTTTTGGCGGTCGTTATCGGTCTCGCCAGGGAAGTTCCAGGACGAGCGTCTCTTGAAATGACGTTGTCGTCCATAAAAGTCTCTGCCAGGCCGACTTCTTCATTTTCCAACTCATCCACAAATGTCTGTTCCGTCAAACATTGAAGTTTTAGACTCCAAGCAGCCTAGAGAACAGCCTTGAAATAAGAAACAATAGAAATTAACTACCTGATCATATGGATTTTTCTCTAGCAGCTTTGTACACTCCTTCTCGGCCTCGTCGATCTGATTGAGCGACAGCAGGTTTAGAGCTTTGTACAGACCGTCAAGCTCGGAGGACATATCGCTTGGCACTTCCAATCGACGAAAGGGCGCCCACGCCACATGAGCGCGGCTCGCGGTTGCTCCGACACCCTGCGGTCAATGTTGCCCCAGCAACGCAGGCGCGGGAGAACATCACGTTTAAAAGCTGATTTCTCATGCAAGTCAAATCATTTAGGAGCAATTAGATCATTTTATCATGGAATATCGACTCTGCTTGATAAGGTAGTCTTGAGAAGGAAGGCAAATTCTAGGCTCAGAGGGAGAATTCTAAGTTGAGAAGGTGTAAAGTCGGTGGCCGTTCGATGCTTGAGGCCGTTTGAAGACGGTCGTGATCGCTAGAATAAGTTCTGCTGTTGTGAACAGACTGAAAACCAGTCCAACAGTATTATTTATCTTCCCCCTTTCAGATCATTATCAACATTACATACAGAATATGTCGAAACATAGAATACATTTACATATATCTCATACAACCTCAAAGGAACACAACAACGATATGCTTTCAATTCCTTTTTCAATCCTCGTTAAAGCTCAGACTATCCTTGGTCAGGGCCTTCTCCTTCAGATCGACGCGCTGCTTGAGTGCGAACTGGAACAAAGACAACTTTGAAACAACCGACATTTCGCTTTTATGCAGTTTGTTGCTGTATCCGCTTTGTTCCTCCCCCTCTTGAGTGCAATGTAATTCAATTTGTGTGCCCGGGAGCTGATGATGGGAAATTTCACACTCACTCATTTGTTGTGCGGAGCGGCGCTCGCTTGGCGCAGTGAAATATATTGGAAACTCGTCGGCCTAATGCGATTACCGTAATGAGCTGAAGGTGTCCGCCCGATAACGGTTTTCCTTTTCCAATTAACTATGGGTAATGTACGGCCACTACAGGGAAATATTGGACAGAATATTCCAAAAGGTATGCTCTATTAACCGTAATAGCACGCTCTTTAACATATGAAAATGAGAGAAGATTTCAAAGAGTAATCCCAAAAGGCATCAAGAGTTATTTGAATGAATTCAATTGCTTACCTGGAACTCGCAGTGGCCCTTCGAGACCAATTCGACAGTGTTATTGTGGGCAATCCTTGCGACAGTCTTTACATCTTTTCGGCTCATGTTCTCCTTGAACACTTCCACGATGTTCACTGTGACAGGCAGTACGAGAGCGGAGTCTTTTCTTCTGAAATGGAACATATGACGTTCAATAATGTGATAATAGGAATTAAATCTTCAGAAATGGAAGGAGTTTCATCTGGTTTTAAATATAAAAAATTCTGATTGACTCAGGGGACCTCCTACTGTGTCTGAATGTCAGAATAGAGACAAGCTCAGAGTCATGAAGTTCTCAAAAATTGCAAAAACACTCAGTGAGTTAAACAAATTCAACTAGACATCCACGAACCACAGCTTATTGAATACAGATAAACCATTAGGGCACGGTTTTTATATTACACGTTAATACTATCGACTCTTGGTACATAGGCCTACATCCAGTGGAAAGTAGGTTTAGACTACGGACAAAAAAGGCAGTGAACTGTACAACCACTGAGGCCGAGGTGTAACATGTGGAAGCTGTTTCCTCCAAAGTGATACAAAAGAAGAAGACAGGTCAGTATATCGTGATCTAACTTCTGTAATCTGTAGAGCATGTTTCACGCTGTTTTGGGCCCCTCAAACATGGCCAAATAATTTTCTCGTCGATCCCCTTAATTGCTCTTGCGTCGGCGTAAACTCCATCAATCCACCCTCGGCTCGGAACCTAATTGCAGATTTTTCGATTTCTCTTTATCCCTTCCGAGAGCCATTTCCACGGAGCCTCAATCTAATTGTCGATGTAAAATCGATTTTTTGTTTACCCTCAGCCTTTCATTCGCCAATGGTAAGTTTTCGCCCGAGCCGTTAAACTTCCAGGTGGGCACAACACTGCTGGCATCGGCTATAAACGACGGTGTCGTAAACGTTTTTGATACAAATCTTGATAACTTTCTCGCGCGTCGCAAAGGTGTAAACATGTATGTCAAGGAGGATGGATGGGTGACGGTGGGGCGTAGAATTTTACAAGTCCTCCACACGTGGGTAGCAAACGTTTATGTGGTAAACACTCATCCATTGCAGGTTATACAAGAGAATTTGAGTTCAGATTTCGATTATAGACAGTTCTATGGGGCAAAAGGTTTAATAAAGGATGAAAGGGCAGAAAAGATCTTCATTACTTATACTGCACCTCCTTTTTTATAATAGTAAAAAACGCATACCTCCTAATGGATACGGTGGCGATACCACTAAGCCTGCTCTTCGCCGTGTAGTTGCACTTGTACTTCTTTTCTTCAATGATGATAGACGCCTCGGTGACGTAGTGCGCGGGTACGGTAATGTTGCTGTCCACTCCCCAAGTCAACGTCTCCGATTTGCTATTTTCGCTCAGATTGTTGAAGCTCATCTCGTGTTTGAAACCGGCCTTCAACTCAGCGATTTCGCCTATAAACCCAAGTTGTTAGTGCGCTGTCGTACAGTCAGTCAATGGTCCCTGAAATGATTAGCTCGCGTTTACGCGTCGCCCCTACTCGCGTGCCTGTTTTCGGCGCACTCCTTCGCGGGGGGTCCGAGACGGTCGTCGGATTTCTCAGCGTCGATCAGCTCTGGGGCATGCGAATTTGCGCGCTGAACTCGTCCATCTTTACCCCGTTGATGCACCCGTAATTAGCCTTCTCCGAGGCGTGGCACATCATTGCCTCGGAGTCCCGTGGGGAATCGATATTTTGCGAAAGTGTTTGTTTAATAAATGGAGCACAAGAGTGATTAACTCGTTGCCTAGGGATAAGCACCAGCGCATCCTTCCGTCGCTTCCTGCGTGCGACCCTCTGGCGCGCATATAGCCGGGAGACTAGCAAGAGATGGACACAGAGCACTTACATGGCGTTTTCAGAGTCAACTCGGCCTCGGCTCCGATGCAGTAGCCCTGTTCGCGACCGATCAGACACACACTTTCCGTGGATCGTTCTGTCTTGAACGAATACTCTTGAGCACGGTTGGTGCTGTTGGTGAACACGGACTTGAAGAGGGTGAAGGGCTTGGAAGCCACCGTCTGCAAGTTGCTGTACTCTGGCTCTTCATGGACGACTGTCAGCTTCTTGCGGTTCTGAAAGCGGAGAGATGAAGCGACGGCAATGGCTCTTTAGGGCCAAATTCCCAGAGGGTCGTTTAGTTTAGACTAATGTGACGTTAAGGGCCGCGAAACGCCGAAAATGTGACTCATAGTGCGGGGAGTTTCAGCGACTGACAGCTGTTAGTATGATATGCAAAAACCGATGTGTGATAATGACGGTGCGAATGACGATCGATTGATGGCGAGCGAGTGGCCCGAATCAATCTGTTTAGAGGCGACACGGATAGTGAGTGAATTCCGGAAATCGATACCTGCGGATGGAGTGAATCATCTCAGGTGTTCTTAGGATGAGCAAATAGGATTAGAACTAATTTCAACACTAAGGGGTGGTCATCTTTTAGGCTTGATTGGGTATTGTGACATCAAACCCTTCTAGAATTTCAAAATCACGGTAAATTTTCCCCACTGTGGTACAGAAGATATGCATTTTTCTAACGTGGCCAAATAAGTAAAATATATCTGCATTTTCCGGTTTATCTACTCAGACCCTACTCCCCCAGCTATTATCATTTTTAGATCTATCCAATTCTGAAACATAACGATTTTCGATAATTCTCTACATGCAGCGCAAAAATACGCTCCTCATCCAGAGACACTGCAGTGACAATGGGTCGTTAGGAGCGACAACAATGGGACGCTTGAGGGTTGGGCGCCGCTTACCGACCATAATGAACTCGACGTCGTCGCGTTCCAAATTCTTGAACTCGTCCAGGCGAGTCTTCTTCAGACTCTGGATGTCGCGGAAGTATCGCCACGCGTACTCTTCTATGAGCAGATCCACATCAACGTGCTCGGTCATCGTGTCTGAAATCGAACTGGCCGACTTGAAGTGATCAGCGGCTAATATAGGCGCAAACTCGGAAGGGTGAGTCATAGTTGTCATGAAGACAGCATGTGTTTATGTCGCACGCGCATGGAGTACGGTAGCGGACTGACGTCAAGTGAGGGAGGGAGGCTGGCATCGAGGAGTCAAGCGTGCGTCCGCAAAGGGGTCTTCCTGTCGGAAGTGTCGTAAGCTGAGAGTTGCTCTATTTGTCTTGGACAAGATTGTGAAATGGTGAGTTGAATGAGTAAAGACAAACAGTGGCCGGGAAAATGAAAGAAGAGGCGCCAGGAGATCCCGCACATCCAGCCGACTTTTCGCGCACCGACTGCTTAACGGGGCAGTTTTTGGGAGCAAACAAGAGGCGAGTTGCGTGGCAGAACCCGATGAATGGGCCACCTGCATCTCACACCTATTTACATACGGACGAACAACACTTTTTGTAAAAGGGCTTCGGATGTTCTGCGCCGCAGCTCGGCTAAATTACAGCACTTTGACTATCAGCCGCCACCGCAGCTCATGCAAAGGCCAGCCCCCAACCCCGCAGCGCCTCTCGCTCGCTCGTTCGCTCTCCGCGGGCGCCGCCCTCGCAGCCAGCGAGTCGGTCGCCGCGGTGCCGCCGTCTATTCATGCCGTCGCCGCCAGAGGGGGGCTTACCTATAAGTACCGAGCACCGCCATTTGAGGAAGAGGAACGGAATGGGAAACGCTTTCGAGATGACTCGCGCCGAACCGCCACCACTTATGTATTTGTAATCGTGCGAAGGTCACAATACGTTAGAAAGTGACTTGTGAGGAGGTGGCCTCCGAAGGACTGCTTTTGTGAATGTGGAACCCTTTGCCATTCATCCAGCAGAGGGACTCTTTTTCGGACATAAGTCAGCAAGAAAGACATACGTTAAGTAGTTGATATCACCATTTCATCACGTTGATTTCCTTTTGTCCTGGATTCGTTTTACATTTCTGGTAAATACACAGACGGAGTATTGAGTCCCAAAATAACGTTCTTGCCCACAGCAGACTATGTAGGACCTAAATTTATTCTTATTTACAAGATGAGTGTCCATTGCACCGATATCTCTCCGTATTCTACAAAATATTCTGATATTTTTGGTTATGTATGCGTTACCTTATTGCCTTGAACATAAACAAGAACCAGAAAAGTGCCTAGCAGAGTTCACCTGTATCGTAGAAGTGCAACGTGCTCATTTTTTGCAGGTATTCTTACATACTAGTCGAAGACTTTCTGTATGGTAAATGTGGCGAATGGAATGTAAATTTCGATTTATTCTCTGGAGTTATTTTTAATAGACTTGCCTGAAAATGATAGCAAGTGGCCTTCTTTTAATGCCCAAACATCAACTGATTGTGAGCTATTGGAGTCTTAAGCAGCAAATCTACATATCATAAGCAATATTTTAGCCCGGTGAATTAACAGTGTAATTACGGCAGACAATGATCGTATATCAAGAAGCGATTTTCACAAACATACAACTGTCTGAAAACTTTTCGTCAAAGGCGGCCCGGCGCAAGGCAATTGTTTGCTTGCTATTTAACGCATAATTGATCATATTCTTTGGACGTCGCTTCGTTACACACATTCACAGCTTTCTGCACCACGATCTATCTTCTTCTCAACCAGTCCTCATAAATAATTTGTTTCGATGAATAATGGATCAGTTACAATCAAGCTAATTGCAGTGTCGAGAACAACTTCGTCAAAGTGTCGCAGGGCAATGCACATGTCGATATACCGTATGGGCCAGATAATATTTATACAGCCGTTATACAGCCTGGAACAAACCGCACATTATTCAGACGTCCGTCTCTCACACTTCAGGCCATCTTATATTTAAATTGGACATTACATTTACATTAACATTGGCCTTGTAGATGTTCATAATGTACAAGATTGTTCCTTCAATCCGATGTACAATTTTTTAACGGTCACCAGTCGTCTCCGGTCGTCTTCACAGGTCTCAAGTCGTCTTCATCCGTTTTCAACGGTGTCGCTCCGTCGTCAACCATCTTTGCCTCCAACCGCCTCCAACTTCAACTGCCTCCGATTTCTCCGTCGTCAACCGCCTCTCCCTTCGTTGTCAACGTTCGTTTCATCAGCTTCCGAAAATGATAAATGATATCGTGTTCAAAAGCTAGGGATATGGTAAAATGAGCGTTATTTCAGTGAGACTGAAATATACCGCGCTGAAATGCCGGGACTTAAATATCCTGGACTGCGTTGTCCGGGACTGAAATGGACTGAAATAATCCCCCTATTTACAACGAAAAAGCTTGGGTTCTCCGGAACAACCCTTTGGAGAAACTGAGCCTCACCGAAGAATCTGAGCCCCGTCGGAGAATCTGAGCCAAGCTTGTTAGAAGGCCGTGTGCAAAAAATCCATGCGATTGAGTTCCCTCGCTGAGAGATACAAACGATACAGTATAGGTGGTCCTTGAACCACACAGAGGCACAGTTCATCATTTTGACTATCGTTTTTACAGGACATCGTTACAAATAGTGTATATGGAGTAAAAATAGTCGCGAAACACGAATAACACAAATAAATTGCGCACTGGCGCAAAAATTCGTTGCAAACTGAGCAAATAGCGATGTTGCAATACTTTTTGCGCACCTTGTAAGGATTGACAAATTGAAAATTCATTTTTGTTTGGGCGGATGCTGGTGCACGGCCGAATAAATTTATTACTCCTTTCGCCGGGTAGAGCGGCGGCGACGGACATAACGTTAGACAAAACATTACATAGTCCTTACATTGAACTCTGATGGCGCGATTGCGCGACGGAATTCTCCTGTTGCCTTCAGCTACTCACTGTGACCGCGCGCAAGCGCGAGCCGTGACCTGTCGCTCTCTGCCGCTGGTCACGGCAGAGATACCAGTCGGCGGTCACTCGCGAGTTCGCTTTCAAGACCCGTCTCAGGACGGTCGTCCCTGCCTTCCGGCTGGTCGGCCGTCCGCCGTCACCCCAAACCATGTCTGTATTGTAATCTCCCTTCTCTCTTCCCTAATAAAGGATATTATACCATCAAGAATCAATGGCACAGACTGAATTCGCCGCCATCACACTCACGAGCAATAATGCGCTTCCAACGGTTGGTTTGTTGATGCGCTTATTATAATGTTAACATGCACGCTTAATTCTTATGAGTTTCTAGCATTTATGAGAATATTTGCGTCATTTTTATGATAGCTATGGAAGTTACAAAAATGTAAACATATTTTCTTCATATTCCAAGTGTGTTTCGTATAGTATATTTCGTATGTTTTTTCCTCCCTTCCATTTTTTAATCAATGTTCGGAAATACCGAATTTTGTTTCCATGCAGTTCCCATTGGAAAATTGTCCGAATTGCATAAAGTAATATTTTTTTAAACTTATAAAATTACTATTAATGATCAGATAATATT
>KN172034.1:0-13258 GCA_000757755.1 Steinernema glaseri
CAAAATGGCACTTTTCAAAGTTAACCTTTTTTAAACTCAATAGGTTGCGCTAAAAAAATCCTCACTCACTGAGCTTATAGGCCAGTGTCTCTTCTATCCCGCTACTATCTTTCCCGATCCTTGGGTAACGAACTAGCCGAAAGAAAAATCAATTTATATGAAGAGGTCAAAAAAAGTATACCATATTATTTCGACCCGGAACACTCCCTATTCTGAGGATGTGGGATCTGCCGTTCGCCAACAAAAAGAGGTTGAGCTGTACATAGTAACACTGTACAGAACAGATCTTAACCGTATATTTATCTTAGATAAACAGTCATGTAAAAGTGTCCCGTTATTTACCCGACAACCCAATATTTTAAAACTATTTTGAAAGAGCTAGACGCATGAAATTACAAATTGAAATGGCCTTCTTCTTTTATGGGGACCATATCAAAGGTGCAAACTAAGTTTGCAAAAATTTGCACAAGTGCTGTAAAAAAAACAATTGTGGACAAATGAGATATAAATATTGCATGTGGAAGCTGTAAATGAAAAAGAGCCCCAATTCCTGAAAGATGACGTTCACGAATCGATTAAGAACGGATCATTGCATTAAAGTGGATCACATGCGAAGAATCCGACAGAAACGCGTAAGTACAGTGCAAATGTTCATCAAAACGCGTTCATCTAATGAGCCTATTCGCGTAGTATCCAAGGATAGTCATCGTCAGTGCCGTGGACCGACTCCACGGTGTTCGTGTTGCACACGGTAGGAGGGAACCGTCGGTGAAAACGAGGTGACGGAGAACCATCTTATTGCGCGATCTGCTCGCGAGCTGCCCACTCGACATTGACGGAGAACAAAACGTTACGTCACACGCGCGCTAGTTTGTTACAACTTTCCCTGGAGCTATGTCCATCAGGCGAGTGTTATGGTTGCAGTCACGTGGTCGACACCCAGACCACAAGCACAAGACCAAAAACGGAGTAGTAAAGGTGTGGAGTTGTAGCAGTCTACTCCGTTTTTTAAGACTTTCTACGGTGTTCCTCCTGTGCAGAAAACATCGGATCCATCAGGTGACGTTGCGCGATGTCCTCGTTTATCCGCTAAACCTGAGCAACGACGCCTAGAAAAAATCATGATAGTACCCGAACGATTGATTCTGAACGTAACAGTCTGACCGCATCGGTCACTAATACTTTTATACGATTAGTGCATTTGCGCCAGAACTTCACCCGAACAGTTTTTGACCGAAGTACCGGTTTTACCCATACATACTGATATTTATAGCCATAGGTGATGTGAACAACTGTTGAACCTGAAAGAAAAGAGCTGGCGAAGGACGTACCTTTAAGAAACGAAAGTAAATTAAAAACAACGGAAAGGAAGGCCATTAGCTGGAAAATGAATGCGCAATAAGGACTTAACCGTACCTTCTCCTCACATGGGAATAATTTCATTCGTCCTAATAAATCTTGATTTCAATAAAAAATCATAAAAATGATGCATTATTTGGCGAGCGAAATTATTTGTCAAAAATAAATTTGCTGTAATTTTAGCTGCAAAATTCTGCACCCGATAATAGGGTGCAGAAAAAAATGCAAAATTCTGCACCCGGTTGCTGACAAATTTCTGACCGAAACTGAAGAGTGACTAATGAGGTCGGAGCGCAAACATTATCTGTTTATTAATTATGTAAAAATTCAATTTTTTAAAGAAATAAATTGTGATTGTATGCCCGAGACAAGCATCAAGTCACTAATGCAACGTTCCACGACAGAACAGGGCACTCGAAACGTCGCTGAAGTCAACTGTTTACATTGAACGGTTTACATGTAGTGTGTTGAGGTGCAAAGAACGACTACCGTGTTGCGAAGATGGTCATCCTTTATTTGCGTCCACTCATTTGAGCGCATCCGTCAGATTCCCGCAATCTGTTCACCCAAAAGGGCAAGATCAAAGGGGTTCGTTCTCCTTGAGTCGCAGGGACGCCGTTCGCACAACATTCATTAACGATTCATGTGAGCACCAAAAACTTGTTGATCGGCATTCTCTGCTGTTTTGGGGAGCGAGTTTGTGGTGGCGACAAAATGCAAATTGGCGGTGTTTTCAAGGCTGATTTCGGGGCGATAGCGGCGTCGTACAAGAGAGTGACGACACCCGTCCTAGAAATTACGGATGCGGTGATGAAGCAATAATCGTTCTTTGGTTTTTGATGCGTTTTTACCGTATGCGTACTTCACCAGGACCCTGATCTCGCAGCGGAGAGTAACTCAGATCGGTGAGTAAACATACGGGTAAGATGACCGTAAACGGAAGATGTCGACGGAAGGTGACGCGACCAACACGTCCGATCGTTGCCCGATAAGACGATGAAGCTAGATAGTAATCGCCATTTGATGCCTACGCATAAACACTTCCTTAATCTTTGAACTTCACCATGGTGCTCCTGTCTTTGGTGTGAAACACAAGTGAGAGAGATCACCTCGGCAGAAAAGGGAAGGTGTCACGCTGTCAGAAAAAGTTGGGACTCATGCACTCGCCTGCATTGGCTGAATTTTCAGATGTTCATGACTCGTTCTTACGAATGTTTACAACGTAGTGTTTCTAAAATCTAACGTAACTAGAAAAGTTGCAATATTCGTTAAGTGAATGTTTTGTCGGATTGTTCTTCGCGAATTGCTCTTATCATATTGCACCTGATCTCGCCATGCCATACGGTAAACATTGCGTCTAGAAAGATCAGACGATGAAGCTAGATAGTAGAAACCATCCGCTCCAAAACAGTATGCAACAGTTTACTCTCTATTTCAAGCCTCCCACTTGTTCCATATTCTGCAATTGCATTTGATAAACAATTTTTTATCGTATCCGCATCATACTTACAGTCATAAAACTGATATTAAGCGTCACTTTTAAAATATCTCTTCAGTGTCTTGAGCTTTGAGTCCCCTCTTTGGATATCCTTAGATAAGTGCAAACTGTATTCCAAGAAATCGTCAGACAATAGACACAGTTCATACTCCATAGTTCCCTTTGTAGAAGTTTGTCCATGTACCGACTTTCTACTTATAAAGGGAGAGTACAACTATGTAAATGATCGCACTTTGAACGGCGCTCCTTTGCGCTCGCCTGGTGACCTTTGTGCTCAGCGCAAATACGCGGAACGACCGATAGGAACTCGCGATCTGTGCTACGACCAGAGAGGCCAAGGTGTGTACACTAAGCAGGAATGTGTTCGTCTTCCATAGTGAATTTTTAAAAGCGTTTTGGAATCTGTATCCTTTATATAACAACAGATACATGAACTTTCTACAGACCCCTCTCTTGAGGCCTTCTATCACACAACGTGGCCTTTGTCTTACTCTGCTAATCTGCTCTTCTCTAACGGCATCTTTGACAAAAGGCTTATTTGGAGAACAAAGGGACTGATCCGACTTTTGCGAGGAAGTGCTTATGAACGACGGGCATCACATGGTTCTACGTGCTAAACGCGCAACTCTTATTGGTATCCACACAATGTGTTTGGTCGCATTTGCGCAGTTCTGACAAAACTGATAAGATAGGTTATCTGCGCACAGACAGGTAGAAGCACGTTATGGGAAATTGCATCTTAGCAGGCGAAATCGGCGGCGAAGGCGACTACACTGTTCACAATGAGTGCTGGCGGACCCCTCTCCGGTGAAGGTAATTTTTTCTGCGTTTTTACGACAATATCCAGCATTTACACTAGATCATAGGGAGTCCTCATGCTTCTTCCAGAAAAGATGTCTTATTTCACGAATGGGGTGAACACCTGTAATTGTTTCCTCTTAGGTGATATGGATGATGAAGAAAAACGCAGGTTGAAAGGAAGTGTGTTCGCCCTGCTGACAGGACAGGTTATATATGTCGGAGGTTTGTACAGCGCTTGGAACATTCGTCTCAGCTAACTCTTTTCTCTGACCTAATGCTTTATTCCCCTGCTTTTTGTGTCTCTTACGGTATGTGGCTGGTAGAGGAATATACGTGAGAAAATGGAACTAATGGGCATGTTGCCTTTGTACTCTACTCAATCGAACCAAAAAAAGATAATGCGTTGAGCACGGCTCATTGAACTGTCACAACTCGTCGGTGAAATAGATACTGTTCTTCTTTAGGCTAGTTATCAGCTATTAAACTTTTGCACCCAATATGATGCAGAAGATACTGTCAGTTGGTTTATGCAAAAAATGCGACAGGAGGGCTACGGTATTAATGTTTGTACAGTACTTTTATATGAAATTTTCGACTTTACTTTCATATGAAATTTTCGACTTCGACTACCCACTTTAAATCCTGTTGAACTCTCAGAAGGTTATTGCAGAGAATAGGGCTTACTGTATCACCTTGAAGCTGTGAAAACACAAATAAGGACTTCCTTTTTCAATTTATCGTCCTCTATTGTACGCTTCTGGCAACAGTTAGACCCATTTAAAATTGTATTCTCATTCGAACTCGTAGTTTTGCGTTGCAGAAACCCACTCATTAAAGAACCTCATTTCCAGACATGACATCACAATGACCTTTGTCTATTTCGGGACTTATCATTAACTTTCGATTATACAGTAACTGATAGAACGTGCTAATTTGGGAACAAGTGTATGACCTGGGACGGAAGTTCGTCTCCATTCGGAACTCCTTGTCAGCTTGAGTCCTTCGCATAATGCTTTGCCCATTGCCTGCCCCTGAGAGTGACTATATGTGCTGCGTTTTACTTAAACCTGTTTAGGTGATAGCATAGAAGGGTCGCCGCCGGTGGAGAACCAAGAGTGTGGTCATATCGCGCAGTGCCCCTGCCAGAATAGCGACAAGTGTAGCGTTTGCGGCGACCACGCAACAACTCACAATTTCGGCGCCTTCACCTGCGCCTCGTGCAAGGCCTTCTTCCGACGAACAGCCCTGTCTCCAAAGGTAACGTAGCGCAGAGTGCATCCACAAGGAACTTTTGAGTCAGTCCGTGAGAACCCTTAGGGATTCATTTCAAGGAGGAAGAGCTTAATCGCGCATCGAAACAATGGCGATATTCTTTGCTCCCAGTGGTTCATTTCAGCCGTTCCGCTGCGTTCGCTCCGGTCGGTGCAACCTGACGCCGACGTGGCGCCGCTGTCAGAGATGCCGCCTGGACAAGTGTTATCTGGTTGGCATGAAGAAAGAGTGGATCGACTGCAGAAGGCGAGGCTGGCGCTGGAGCAAGAATGTGTACAAGGAGGCGGCTGCCGCTGCTGCTGCTGCTGCGGCCAAGGGTCGTCCGCGGAGCGCAAGCGATTCTTCAACTTCGTCCTCGACGTCGCCTACGCGGACGCGTAGTGAAAGCGCGCCGGAGGACACGACGTCGCTCAGCGGTTCAACGGACAGCAAAACCCCTTCAGGCGACGACATAATGATGCAGCAGCATCAGCGGAAACAATCGATTGACAAGCCTGTGATTAGCGAGCCGCGTGAACCGATCGCTGTTGTATGTTTACTGCTCGCGTCCGCCGAAAAAAGTGCGTTTGTGTTAAAGCGCCCCTTTCAGATGAATCCCGAGCAGTTCCGTGCTCGTTCGGTGATTATTGCGCCGCCATCGCAACAGGACCCACTCCCGGACCAACCGCGCCACCATCAGCAGATCGTACCGGCGGCAGGCAGCAGCGGCTTGTCCAGCGCTGGTCACTTCTTCGCTGGTCCCATCATGGCTTGGCCCATCTTCACGCCACAGTTTGCCGCGTTGTTGAACAGTGGCGGCGGCGACGAGCAGCTCACGCTGAAAGTGGAGGACTTCCGCAGACTACTCGAATCGGCCATCTCGCAGCTCAACATGAAGCGACCGTCCATGAACAGCGAGAACAGCCACGGCCGCATTCGGAGCACGGTGGGAGGTAAGAAGGGAATACGGTATTGCTGTGACGGGCGGCACAGACGCTAAGCAAAGTGCAGACATAGCTCGTTCTAAACAGCGATCGCGACCGACCTTCTATCAAAACATTGGGCGAGTGAGTGCGCTTTGTTGTTGAGCTATCGCCGGCGAGAACAAGACGGACCACCCTGAGCACGGGAGCATCTGGTCTTTATACTCCGTTGCTGCAGAAAGTTCATGTAAAGAAAAGTCGCTTTTACTGGGCGGCACTCACACCCATGCTAATAGAACCCTCACATGTACGTATTAGGGTCACAAAGAGTACCCCGATGCTATTTCATGTATATCGAAAGTTCAGCGCGCAAATAGCACCGGTACATCGAACCTTTTACCATTCGTACTGCAAAAACATCATTAACGCTTTTGGTGCTTTTAACAAAAAAAGAAACAAAAAAAGCAAAAGAACGACGCGTTTAAAAGTGCACATTTTCAGACACTGACTACACCGACTTAAGTGCTTGCTTTGTCACAAAGCCAGAAACACCTCAGCGTACACTTCCTCCGGAAATCCAGAAACAGCATCAGCAGTTCGAGAAGAAGATACTAGACGCGCTCATGGCCCCAGACGACGATATCCAGAGCCCGAACAGTGCATTTGAGGCCTACGTTCCGCCCGGTGGCGACATGCGCCTTAACCCAACAGAACTCCGCGCCATCGAAATCGTCAGCGAAGCGTTCCAAGCACTTGACGATTGCGTCAGCGAGCAACGCCACATCAGCATGCTTTTGAAGAAGCAGCACGGCCCTGCTGACATACTCAACATCATGGACATTACGATGCGTCGCTTCGTGAATGTCGCTCGGAAGCTGCCGGCATTCAACGATCTCTCCCAGGAGGGAAAGGTCGCCGTTCTCAGAGGTACTATTTTGGAGATACGGACAATCATTAGGCGTGAAAATTTTCGAACCCCTAATAGAGCGGTGGTGTGGCAACTGAGATGAAAGGCGACTGGAATTTGCATGTATCATATCTATCTTAACAGTCTTCCTCGCATTTGTAACATATGGTCTTCGCAGTATGCAGACTTCCCAAAAGGTGTTCCAATAAATGATCAATTCAAAGAGTTATCCATATCGCCATCTATTTCACGTAGCCTTCACTAGCACTCTACACAGTTTCCAGTGTAAAACACCCACCTTTCACCACAGTAGCATCATTTATATTTTTACTTTTTCAGTTTCGTCGTCTTTGCACATTTTCAGAATCCAATGTTTTACTCTCACGGTGTAATTTTGTAGCCAAATCTGGCAAATTTTTTGTTTTCTTTTTTTATTTTTTTTACGCAGAAGATTTTTCCGACTAAAATCTAACTAAAAAGCACATGTTCCTTCTTCGATAGGCGCTCGCAGGGATGAAAAACAAATTAGAGCAAAAATTGAATTTCAAAATTAAAAAAAAAATTTGTAATCCTCCATCGGAGTGCTTCTGTGGCAACTGCCTGCATCCGTGCGGTCAAGCCCCGGATACTGTAAAAGTTAACCCTGTTCAGTATGCACTACCATCGAGTTGTCCTTTCAGAGGGAATGGTCAAGCTGCTTATGCTGCATGGAGTCCGACGCTACTGCGACATGACAAAGTCCTTCAAGACGCCGGTCATCGCCGGAAGCAGCGCAAACGTCTCCATCGATATGTTCGACGGGCTTAACAAACAAGTAAACCAAGTGTCAAAGTACGGGTTTCTGTTGTAAGACGACGACTCACCGCTTCGTTTAGAGACAATGATATTTTTAGTCTTTGCGAGACAGTGCACCGTGAAGTCCGTAGGGACAATACGGCTATTTATCTAATGATGGTTATCACACTGTTCTCGCCTAACCTCAGCAAGATCCACGATCCAGCCGATGTTCGCACCATCAAAAAGCACCAGCAGGAGTATATTTTCCTGACTTACCAGTGAGCTTGTGGTGTGTGGTTGGGTATAACGAATAGCTTCTCCAGGTATCTTCGATCCATTCACGGAGTGTTCGCCACGGAAATCTTCAACAGTGTCCCGAAGGCACTGAAGGCGATGAATAACAGCGAAGGAACTTCGAAAGAACTTTTCAAGGATACGGTCAAGCCAGACGAAGCCGAGTCACTCCCGCAGGAGTTCTACAAGATTAGCGTAGCAGAATAAACCGAGTGATGTTTTTATGTAATGTCGCAAACTAACCTTAAGCATTCTATGATTTTAGGCTGTTCTAAAAATTGACTAACATATTGTTTGTATTATTGATAAACGGTTGTTATTGGTTGAGCATTTTTATGTGTAAGTGACCCACATTTTTTCGCTGTAGATCTGAACAGAAGAAGTCTACAGGGTAAGTGTTTGCTGTGTTAAGCTATATTTTTCAGTGAATACATATCAGACTTTACAACTAGTTGAGAGACTTCGTGTCAAGACCACCTAAAGTCTCACTGACGGTCGCTATGACTTAAAGTGTTTTGACGAACATTTATTGACAGCACATTTATCCAATGTATTTTCATGTACAGTATCCACAGGTCTTTGGACACTGCACTTTCATAAGCGGCTTGTACAGTGGATCCTCGCAGAGGTATTTGCGAAACGGGCAGTCAGACACTCGACCAGGCGCATGAAGATCAACACAATCTAAAAGTTGTCGGTTTAACTGTATGGACACTGGTAGAACCACTCACTGTCGTCCAAAGCGGAAGCTTTAGGCGCCGAAGAACTCTGTGCTTCAACAAGAAGCGGAATGAACAGCAAAAAGATAAAGAAAAGCGTACGAGACATTGTGCATTGACGAGCCTCATCACGAGCCTTCCGCTTAAAAAGAACTTGTTATCAGAGAAATGGGCGGCCACTAGGGATTATGCTATCAGCGACTGTGTAAGTTTCTGTGGTCCGTTGCCTATTTGATCACATGTCTGTAGAAGCGAAAATCTGACTAGGACTATGGAGAAGTAGCGGATTAATTGATAACAATCCCGTGGTCTGTTCCGTCCAGCAATAGGATTGCGATGAAACTTCCATGCAACGTGGGGAATTCACTATACGACGATAAACGCTACATCGCTTTTCAGAGAATTCTAGCTACGTACGGAATAGTACGGAATACTAAAACGGTAAAGGTAGAAACAATTTAAAGAAAAGATTAGTGAAAGTTGTGGTAACTGCAACAAAAAGCTCACAGAATTGGCAAATCACCAGTCTAACATCTGAAAAAATATGCATTTTATATTAAATTGAACCATAACTGTTATATAATTGTGGTTTTAACTGATTTCCAAAAGTGTTTTACTTACCCATTGCTGATCTGTTCTTAAAATATTAGTTGTTACATGAGCACTGATTAAGAGGAACCGATGGTATATGTACATGATAGGCAAAATTAGCTCTTTTGGGATATCCCAGACATGTTAAGAACATATTGTTGAGTTCAAGTGTAAACAAAACAGGGCATGTTTTGAAGTCCTTCCGTTTTAAATTTTTAGTCTAGTGAATCTGAAATATATTTTCGTTTCCAACTGATGTCGATAGTCGGTTCAGAATCACAAATTGACTCATAGTCACAAATCGATCTCGCTCCTCGATTCTGTGTGTCACTATTATGCTAAGTGAGACCGTCGGCGATCTGTCGGTATATTTTACGCTACGCCAACGGAGCGGTTTTCTTCAAGTTTTGTTATTATATTTCATTTGCCGTGTATCAAAATATTTCGAGCGAACAGTGCCGCGACAGTTTCGCCAATTACTGTTTTAGGGGAGCTGTTGCGACATGACAGTCACATACAACAGTGATGTGAACACTGCCGGATTTATGACCTTTGTCAGACTGTTCTTCCGATGGAAGGGCAGCTTGTGGAAGGCCGTATACAAAGAGCTCATTCTCTGGTTATGTTTCTACGCGATTCTCTCGTTGACTTATAAGATATTGCTAACAGAATCCAAGAAGAGGTTGGTGCGGTTATTTAATGCTGAAAGAGAAGTAAAGGGATGCTGGAGAAGTGAAGGGGGCCGAAATTTAAACAAAGAGATCTCATTTTATAGAAACATTGATCTTATTTCAACTGTTGCCGATATGTCCCTAAAAAGTGTTCTAAGTGCGTAATCCATTCCCCCTAATATGTTTTCCGGCAACAGTAATTTTCTCGAATTTTAAAGACTAAGTTACAGCATCAGTAGTATATCTTTTCCTAATTAATGCCCATCGGACATATTACCCTTAGCATGTAATTTACCTTGTACGAAACCCACTTTTTAGAATATTCGAGGCGGTAGCTGTGTTCTTCGCAAAATACACCGACTTCATTCCACTCACCTTCATGCTCGGTTTCTTCGTCAGTTTGGTCGTGCAACGCTGGATGAACATGGGAAATAATTTGGGCTACATCGACTACACTGCGTTTCATGTCTGTGCGTACATAAGAGCCGACGATGAGCGAGCGATTTTGCTAAGAAGAACGATATTGCGATACGTGCTCTTTTTCCAAGCGTTCTGCTTCCGCACGATGAGCGAAGTGATTTTGAAGCGCTTTCCAACGTTGGAAAGCTTTGTCGCCGCTGGTAACTGAAGTCAATACGGGATCGACACCATTAGACTTTAAATTCTAGGATACATATCAGAGGAAGAACTGAAAATATTGCTGGACATCAAAGAGAACAACTCGCCGATGACGCAACTGTGGATTCCGATGAACTGGGCCTTTCAGACGGTCAGGATAGCGCGAGACGAAAATCGAATCACTGATCAAGGCATGCAGGATGTTTTTAACGTAATATCAAAAGTTCAAAGGTGGACACACAATAACCATAATTTTTCAGGCGTTAACATACTTCCGACGCAACCTTGGAACGCTTCTGACTTTCGACTGGATACCAATTCCTCTACTATACACCCAAGTCGTGTGCCTTACAGTCCGCCTGTATTTTATCATATGTCTCATGGGAAGGCAAAACCTGCAGAACGCCCCGGATAAGGACTATGTCGACGAGTTTAACCTCCACATTCCCATCATGACCATCTTCCAGTTCGTTTTCTACATGGGTTGGATGAAAGTCGCCGAAGCGTTACTAAATCCACTAGGCGACGATGACGACGACTTCGAGCTGAACTTCCTTCTCGACCGTAACTTCCAGGTGCGCATAATGTGAGAGGGAGGCAATTGCTGGAGCTTTCAGGTCGCGCTCGGCATGGCCAGTAGGACTAGTGGACCTAGCATACAGAAGGATGTATTCTGGGACGCGGGAACCGCCACTCCGATGTACAGCTTGCAGAGTGTCAATTCCGTCGTTAATCCGATGATTGGATCAGCCCTTCTACAGTAATCGAGATATGTGAGCGTTACAGATCATTTTTTTAGTGCTAAGCAGAAGGGCCAGCTGGCTGACAATCGTAGCGAGGTTGTCATGGTTCCCAGGGATAGCAACACCCTACACGACGACGACGATCGGCGAAGTTCCATGGGAAGCTTCCATTCAGGGGTGTTCGAAGCAGTAAAACGTAAATTCTCCAAAATGACTGGAACCATTTATACGGAAAGTGAAGAAAGCGGCATAAGAAAAAGATCCCTCCGTAGAGCGTCCTGTAAGTGCTGCTTGTAAACTTTCTTATCACAACGAGACCGCGTCTTTAACGACGTGATTTGCTTATTAAACAAAGCAATCATTGACAGCTTTCAGTTATTTGCTAAGACTGTGCCACCAACGCACGTTCTCTGACTGCAATCTCACGTAGCGACCAAGATCTCTTGCATTCGTGAACTTTGAACGGAAAAGCTAGTAAACAAAACGGCATTTCCGCATTTCCCACTCTCTCGCATGTAACGCTCGAAGCCCACATAATGGCTGACTCATCAGAACACTGTGTGGGCAAGACAGCATCTTTGATGAGCGTTTCTCATAGATCGCATTTCCAAAAAAAATAGGGAATTATGGAATTTCAGCTTCACTTTCGTCACTTCCTACTGCAACTCATGATATACTGCGAAGAGACTCAAAGCAAGACCTGGAAGGACTCTCGAAACCACATCAAGAACTTCCTAGCAGGCCGTCCAGTCGAACAATCACTGACTTGCCGGCTGTCAAGGAAGAAGAAGAAAGCAGCGGTTCCAACAAGTCATTGGTACGTATGGGTGCAGCAATTGCACCAATAGCAGCTCATATAAAATTTTAAAATCAAATTTCTTAATCTAAAAGACGACCCGGACAAACTAATGGCTCTCATCAATTGAGCAATTTTTGTAAAAAAAAAATAACCAGGTGAAACTAAGTAATAGTCACTGCTATCCACCAGATCAAAACAGGTTAAAGCGGGAAGGGCACTCTCAGAAGAAGTTACGGACTATTACGGCCGATCTTAAAAGCAATTGCTCACATTCGTCAATCGTTACGCTATTTTCCGTGAGTTCATTGCACGTTCGCTTCTTGCTCTTACCGTTCTTCGAAGAAATCATCAACGGTGAAAGAGCTGGTTGGACAGGAATGTCCTGAAGTGGGTATCTGTTGTTCTATATCGGGTCCGATTGGTCATCCTTGCTGACGTCCATAGCATTACGCTTGTGTTGCGTCAGATAAAAAACAATAGCAAAATCAGGACTATGTAATTCTAGAACGGCATTTTTCATAAGACCATTCATATGGCAGAACCTTAGGGCTGAGAAGCAAAGCACGAAACTGATGAATATGCTGAGCAAAATCTACTACACAAGCGCCAAAAATTTGTTTACAAAAAATTTCCTAATGCGTACTGTTCAACGAACTATACTCTTTTCCACTGGGCGAGTTCAGTTTACTCCGCTCTGTTTAGCTACATTTCGCTTTGCTTTCGAGTAAACAGCTTCACATTTCAAATTAATCGTTTTAACTATGTGCATTTGTTTTTCGCTAACTCTAGTATGCTCGAAGGGTTGGCGTAGGCGAATGTACCGTCGTATCCGCTCCAATATTGCTTTCTCCCGCGCGTTGTGCAACGCGGAAATGGCGAAGGAGTAAACATGAACATATTTAATCATTGCTCTGAAATTCACTGAATTTCTTTGTGATCTACGGACATGTTAAAGATTATTAATGATTCATTTCGTGCGAATGACGCCACTTCGCAGCCAGTCTTCCTGAATTGTACTTAAAAATTGTCAAGTTTAAACTGTTAAGGAAGCAATTTAGATTCATCGGAAATCAGTACTGAATCCGTCTTTTGAAGTAGTGCCTAACTTGTAATCTATGATTTAATGTGTGGAAGCAGTTGACATCTTCATTGATCCCTACATTGGGTTTTCGACGATAATTCAAAAAACTCCCTAACTGCGAACATAATACAGCGGCAAAGCATCAACAAACTCAATACGCCATAAAAAATATTCCATGGAAGTGGGTGTGCTGTCTTCTATTAAAATTACTATTATTAAATTAATG
>KN172048.1:1754-14563 GCA_000757755.1 Steinernema glaseri
ATATTCTAATCTGCGAGGAAAAACATGAACTAAGGTAGCACTACATTAGTTCGCGCGACCGATAACCTTGAGGGAGTCCAAAACAAGAACTTTAATAATGTCGCTTCGCCTAATGTTCCGTTGTTGAGGACTTTGATTTATGATGACTAAAAGGCAATAACTAATCAGTTACATTGAAATATTTTTTTAGCATTGTTTTCCGAACGTGTCAAATAGAACGGACATGTGGACGATTATACATACTATACAAATTTTTCGAACTATTAAAGAGCACAAAAACAGTCACATACAGAGCATTAGTATCAGTGACAGTAGTTCCAGAACGTAGCTCAAAAACTGGAAATCTAGCCATGTTCCATCACCCGACCGGCAGTCAGTTCTATGAATCGCAGGGAAAACAAAAACATCAATTTCGGTGACTTCTCCTCAGCACAAACCCCAAAAACACTCAAAAGAGTGCGAGGGCGCGTGAATGATAGTAATATCAACCAGCAGCCCATAGGAGTGCAATTAAAGAACGGTGGGTGGCTGAAGCCACTCAAGCTGTCTGCGGTCACAGATTGCGTCTGGACATGGGAATACATGTAATTTTGGACTAGGCAAGAAATGGTCCCATTCAGAACGCAATATCGGCGACGACAGAGCAAACGGGCCCCTTGAGAGAACGCGCGTTGCCGCATGCATTCGCGCTAGCCGCCCGCAGCACATGCCGTCGCATTCGTACATCAACTCCCCGTCGCAGAGTTTCCCTCTGGAGAAGGAAAAACGAAGAAGAAAGTTTCACGACAGAGTTGGGAAGAGAAGTACCTACAGCCGAGCAAATGATCTCATTAAGAGTGTAGCGAGCAGCCGGCGCACGAACGCGCATTGTGCGGCGCGCAGAGGTCACCGTTGCACCGCACAGGACAACTCAGGTCATAATCCACGCGCCCGCGCTCCAGTCAATCTGTCTGCTAATGCAGCAGTGTTCGAAGACATCATCGAAGTGATGAATAGCCATCACTTGTTCTTTGCGCTCTGTTCGCCGGTAGGTTCATCGTCCATCACCGCCACTGCTGCCTGTGTTCCCGTTCTGCCCCAGAAGGCGAGCGAAAACGGCACAGCCTACAGTGTTTCGATGCGGGAATGACGCCTTATCACTGTTACATGAATAGAAATGACGCAAACGGTCAGTAGGCAAAGCATATGAATATTGTGTTCGAGGAGTGATTTAGAATCGATAAAGACAAGTTGATCTACAGATCGACTACTGGTCAAGGTTAAGATAATGAAAACCCACATAGATTATCTCTGATAAGGAACAAAACGAAACAGTTTCATTTTTCTCGTATAGTTGCATTTATAAGCCTTATAAATTTGATGAGAAAACTAGTGCAGCAATAGAGATTAAGATACGAAATGGTTAAGATGAGTGGTTCTGATTCAGTATATTTCGACGAACAAATATTTATAGTTATGAAGAATGACGAAAGGGACAATGAAAACTGAGAAGCACGGTTTCTCAGCATGGAGGAAATGGCAAATAACAGCCAGACGATGACTAATCGCGAAATACTTACGGATTTGAAATTGATCGTATTAAGGCGGGATCAGCACTTTGTGATCTGACAGACAACATTAGTGACGTTCAAATTAGTTCGAAAAACAGGATGATCGAGAAAATCACGGCTATGCATTTATCTAATTCAAAGGTCATCCTAAGGACGGTATAGCTGCCGGCGAAAGCACATGGAGCTCATGGAAACAGTAAAAAACGGCCTTATCTACCCGGAGCGACTTCCGGTATTTGGTCGACATGACTCACTGGAAAGCCAACAAATAGCACTCCGCTGGGCGTGCCGTTAATATGTATAGCAATAGATCATCGACTGAAGAAGCCCCAGGGTACGGAAGATCTGATCTCCGGGCTGAGATAAGCGCGAGGTCATACGGCACATCTAACGGTAAAAACACATTGGTGACCTTAGCGTTTAAACAGTTGTCGTGGATGGTAACTTTATATCGTACCCTTATCTGCCACTTGATTGTGGAAACTAAATATATTAATATGGAAACTACGTGCGCGACCTTAACACACTACAGACGTTCGAACAAGAAGCTAATAGATGCCCAAACTCAGCCTGATGGTGATGAGATGGGCGTCAGAAGCTGTGAGCATCTAATGTCCGTGAGCTGTCCTGCCGCCTGCTCTAATCACGCTAATGTGGTTGAAAAGAAGCGCGCGAGATTTGAAGGGCCACTCCACAAAAAAGCCTCAAAAGCAAACAAGATGCCGGCAATGGGTTAGCCGGAGGAATAAGTGACAAAGTGGGCCGAACGGGAAAGACGTTCGGCTCCCATTCAACCGCCATTTTTGGACAAAAACAGAAAATAAAGACGTTGCCAGAGCGTGGAGATTGCCGTCGACCGACGACATCTTCTGGTTCTTTTGCAGTCCTCATCACAACAGCGAGCAGCAAAAGAAAGCATGCGGCTTCGCCTCTTTAACAACGCGGCCCGCAGCTTTCCGTTTCACACCGCAAACTTTTTTTGGCACCCTGCGCATGAGGCACGCATACTCTACTACGCGCAAGGGTCCCACCCACAACGCAGTCTCCTATTCGTCTCATTTTCTGCTAGTTGCTCTGAGTGATGCTGGATTTGTTGGTTCCTGCGGCCTCTCACTCGACCACACATCACAAAAGACGGATAAGAAGATCGATTTTAATTTGCTGAAACTCATAAAAATCCTAGGACGTCCGCGGCGTGCAATATGTTTTCCTCCCCGAGATGTTATCGCTCGTTTGAAAGGTGACCATCTACGACAACCTAGGTCGTTGGTCTTTAACTTATGTACTGTTTAAAGAACTGACTATTAAAAATATATTTATATGAAGTGTGTTTGGGATCTCCCGGAGCTTAAGAAGATACAAAATCGCAGACTAATAGTTTGCGTAAAAGTAAACGAGTCACGAAATCAGAAGGAAAAGGGTAAACTGAGTAATTCGCAGTAGGCAACAGTACATATCGCTCGTCAACCATCTCGACTGGCAGAATGCGACGCCACTGTTAAGGAGCTAAGAAGACCTGTTTTCGTCGTCTTCATTTTCAATACAAAAATGACGTAACGGTGACATGCGCGCGCCCCGCAAGCAGGAAGCGAACGAGTCAAAGGTTGAAAGGACGAGAACGGAAAAACGAGAAAAGGAAGAAGGCATGTGAAAGTTGTTCGGCTGGTCGACACTGGAAGTCAAGTGGTACGTGGAACGAGCGAAACAGTGCGTTAGGTTCTATCGATCAGGATCTAATTAAGGCGCGGCAAATCGAAGGCACGACTGTAGCGCAGCCCGTGGCGAGCGGTAAAGAGAGGGACGCCGCCGCAAGGCGGTCGGTTAAGCCGCCAGCAAGTAGCCACCACCCTGCACATCCCCTTTCTGCCCGTATCCTTCCCGCTGCCGCCGCCGGGTTCACTCGGCTTAGGCGCTGGCTGCGGCCAGGGCCAAGACAGCTGTGATCTTCCCGCTCCCCCGAGCTTTGTCTGCTTGCTCTTGTTGCAGCCCGCGTTCACTTCTCACACCCGGAGCGTCATTTCATCGCCGTCGTCCACAATCGCAATGATCGTGTGCGGCGGCGAATAAACTCGGCGAGCGAGCGGCCCACCGAAACGATCGCGAAACGGCTAACTGATTTGTTTTGACCAAGTTGGAAACGTAAACAAACGATCGGGGTGGACGCATAAACTCGCGAACGTTCCGTGGACGATTTATTTCTCTGCGAGCTGCCACTCAAAATTACACAAACGGAGAGGACAACAACAGA
The DNA here is from genome assembly GCA_000757755.1 of Steinernema glaseri. Lineage (NCBI taxonomy): Eukaryota > Metazoa > Nematoda > Chromadorea > Rhabditida > Steinernematidae > Steinernema > Steinernema glaseri. The sequence continues at coordinate 5,553 of KN172048.1, forward strand.
TCAGGAGGGAAGGACTTCCTCACATGCAACAAAAACAAAATATTTTTATCTTAAGGATCCAATGTCCATGCAATCTTGTGATTGGGAGTCTACTGATATTTACGGACCTCCACCGAAAGTCGAGAGGGAAAAGAGTTGCGTCCAATGCAGACAAAGGAAATCTTATTGAGCAATTCGCGAAATGAGTCAGCGTCTACTAGGTAAACAGACATAGCATAAATGGAGCGCGCTCCCCTGGTGCGTGTACAAACATGATCAACACTCACATGTTGTTGTGAGCTTGGCTGATATGGAAATTGGTGCACATTAGAATCCTTAGCTTTGCTAGAAGCCCCACGAATACGTTAGTAAAGGCGTCATCATTGTCATGCTTAAATGGACGTTGCAGAAATGGTAGGTCAAACATCCTTCTTACGAACAGCGGTAAGAACTTTTGCAAAAAAAAAACAACAGAAAAGAACAACAAGAGCACTGGATGAAAGAGAACCATTCAGAACAGCTGCGTTTCCAAACGAATTGGAGCCAGGATTAAGAGCGCAAAATTAATGGAATGACCCTCTGTAACGCGTCCTTGTTGAAAATGTCGCGTTAAAGTGCAATGGAATTATTTAAACGTTGCAAAAATGGGTCTTGAGCTAATCATTGCGGAATACGTTATTAGGAATTGCTAAAATTGTGGGATTTGGACCATATAGTCTGCAGCTCCTCAATTACTTTTGTAATCACTTAACTGCCTAAACCCTTAAGCGCAGAGCGCCACAAAAAAGGAGAGCATTGTACTCTTTCTGCAAGATGCTCCCCAACCAATTTTAAAACTCCTACCTTCATCTGACTTTTTGCCATGTCCGTCCGAGGCATCTTGAGTGGAATTACGTGCTAAAGAGCGTCGAACGGGCCGAGTCAAGACGAAGTTCAAGCAATAAACGAGTGTCCTTTACGTGCTGAGCGCATGGAATTCCCAAAAGTTAACATCTTGGGCGGACGCGTCTTCAAATGGAGACGATCTATTTAAAACGAGTTCTTTTGGGAATTGCCTCAAAAACAGCAAATGTCGATGGAGTTGCCTTTGTCGCAGTTTTTCGGCACACACCCTGGGATCCAGAATTGGATTAAGCACCAGTACCACCGTTTGTGAAAGTTTCTCCAGGGGGAAAAACTCACAGGTTCTATATATTACAGTTACATCTAGAAACAGACATATAAGTCTGTGAATAAAGATAGGAACTGTCTGGATGGTAAGCACGACTGAGACAACTTTCAACGCAAAACAAAAGTACAAGTGAGACAGAGGAAGTGAGTAAAAGTGACAATGCGAAGTGTTGTCTTCGGATTTGAGAACACAATGCGGAAGCGCAGCCACACATCTTAGACGACTGACAGATTGTTCATAGACACTATTATATTTCTAGTGTCTTATTATGATCCGCGGAATGGCATGATGACGGCAGTCAGTTTTTTAGTTTGTAACGGAGGCTTGGCCACAGAAAATCTATTGTTCGTTGACATCAATGTCTGTCCGATTCACTGTATCTTCTCTGTTTTCGTTTTCCAGGTAATTACGATGTATCAGGAAAGCCAGAATTTTAAATTTCAAAGGGACTCTTCATTATTATGTCCATATCATTGGTATTAACAATAATTTATAGAAAAAATATACGTGTATTGAACAATTCGGAAATTTAGGATTAAATTTTTGTACAATTTCGAAATAATAGACAGGTTGTTCTTGCTTGGAAAATAAACAGCATATAGTATTTGCTGTCATCATGTGTTGGATCTTTTTTCAACTGTCTTCCATCTGTCGGAAGCAAGAAAACTCATTCCTCAGTCGTTAACGTTTTCGTGCACCACGTGTTCTTCACTCGTGTAATAATGATCATTTAAAGTAATGAGAAAAATGATCAATAACCGTAAACACTTGTTTTAAATTCAGCTTTACGCCTTCTTCCTATTGCATGTCGTTGAAAGCCGAGCTTGGATAATACTCAAATCCATTTTCTTAATGACTCAGGACAGATGTTCCACCCCTCCTTCGCTCGAGTCGTTAGAAGTCGTTCCGAGCCGTTTCGAATTTTAACGACGTTTCCAATTAATACAGAGTGCTGTGCGCAAAATTTGCACGTTTTTTGGCAAAATAACGTATTTCAAGTCTGCTCACATCTCCAAGCTAATAAGCGCCCCCTTTACCGTACTACGGAGTACTGAACTGGAGATTAATATTTTGTTAAGCTACTTGTCACGGTCTACGTACTGGATTAACTTAGTACACCAGTCTGAAACGGCTGCTTTTCAGATGGACAGAGAAACACTTGTTTTGACTGAAGAAAGAAGGTCACTCGACGCATGCATTATCAAGAGGATAAACTAGTGCTTTTTGGGTGACCATGTATTTTGTCTCTATTTTGTCTATCCGCTCGCCCGAATTCCTAATAATGTGACGAACAGTCAACAAACAAGTCGTGATATGGCAATCTCAAATATTTAAAGAGTACCCTTTCTCTGAACAGGAATTTATCAAGGTTGTATTTGCATTTGTATACTGTGGATATTTCCTCTTTCTTACGTGTCTTATGATTTTTCCCTGAGAAAAAAGCTCACCATTGCTTTTAACTTTGTTACTTATCAGTTTCCTAATTAACACCTTCACTCACAGGCAGAAAAAAAGTGAGAATGCGGGACGAAAACATGTTTTGTGATTTAAAAATTCTCCAGACATACCACTTTTACATTTGGTCAAAATTAGCCGTGAACGTCCCTGAATCAAGCGCGTCTGTCGTAATTAGACACTCTAAAAGGGAACTCTTCTATCGAAATGATGTGCGGGCGGAGGATGGAAATAGCCTGACGATAATGGTGACGTACGCACTCTAGATCAATGACGTATGTTGTGTTTCATGGAATACAATAACATTTGGATGTTCTTGAAAAGAGGCTTCAGACAATGGAAGAGCATGGCCCAAATACGGATAAGAAACACCTCTGTTCAAATGAAATTCTCTCTTTTGCAGGATAAGACCCAACTTTGCCCGGTGTGGTGCCATCCGTCCACTGTCTGTGTCGAAATTTGAAAATCTCGTTCACGTCTGGCAGTGATAAAACGGCTTACAGGAGAAAAAAGTCAACCAGTGAACCATGGTATTAGACCCACTGTTGATTGTTTTCTAGACACAACGCAATCAGGATATAACTATAGTGTCTCTTAATTCCCATCCACAATTTATCTTCTTTCTCAGAAATAGGCATAACAATGAGTCATCCCTATCACGTGCGGTTGACTAAGAATTTCCAGGAAGGGCTGTTTAGAGCAGCTGGTTTCCGGCAATTATTCGTCAAAATGTCCTTTTAATGCAGCGCTAATCGCGCTGGACTTTTAAAGGGGTGAAAGTCGGCTGGAAATCGATCTTTTAGTCACGGAGTGTGTCTTCTTTGAGAAGAGACCGCGTTATTTATAGATGGTTATGGGATAGGTCAATGGTCAAACATAAGAGGGCGAAGTGCCAACGCTCAGTTCATAAAGCGAACATGACTTACCCCTTGCCTTGCTCCACTTGCCGTTCGATACTTTCCCTTGTGTCCAGTGAAGTGAGCCTTGTCCTGACCGGGTCTGTCGACTACGGTAACCCGTCGCGCGACTTCTGAGTTTTTGGACTTGGTGTTGCCGTCGCATTTCTAAAAATATACACTTCAACAGTGAAAAATGATTTAAAATTGGAAAGCTCCTATCAAAATCTGGGACTGCACTGAACGACAATGAATCAACCTCAATCAGATCTGGCCAGGAGCCGGTCGAATTCCTCTTTTTTCCGTTTTCATCGATGGCCGACAAGTTCGGTTCTGCGCTACTACGGTTCGACTGGGAAAAGGCAAAAGTTGGAAGGGAGAAGCGACGTTTAGACTGGTAGTAGATCCCGGAGAAGATATTCCGGCGCCGAGGCGTCGCACTGGACGGGCCTTGAGAGGAGGAGGTAGACGCGGAGCTCGTCTTTGGCGAGTTCAAGTCCGAGCCATTAGTGTGCTCATTGGAGAAACGGCGGATGAAGGCGGTTGCCAGGGCCGCCATGATCGCTCGCCCAAAATTAGAAAAGACGTGACACAGAACACGACAAAGGTGGATACACGCGAGGAAGGCTGAACGAACACGTGCTTGGCGGATGTTTTCGCAACACATCGCACTGCCACCCTCTACTACATATTAGCACTCAACAACGGCTAAAGTCGTAAGAGGGAAATGGGGAGCGCCGATATATAGGGTGTTTATGCGCTGAGAAACGGAATTTTAAAATGAGAACATGTGCGTGAGAATGGATGAAAAATTAATGATGCTACAAAAGCTTTGGACAGCGCGTCGCTCACGCCTCAGACAATAGATTACTGAGGGATCGGTCTACACTGCTCAGCACTCGGGAGCAACGTTGCAGAATGTGCTTTGAGTAAAGCACATGCAAACGTGAGAGTTTTAATGCTAACAGACATATGAAAGGAGCATTTTCCCAGAAGGCTATCCAGACAGGTGCTGAAGTACAGGTAAGGGTAGTATAATTTAGTGGAGTTTTGCTTCAGTGTTAGTCCACTGTTATGTCTTTTAATTGTACACCAGGGACTTTGTGGAAAACTAGCAGAAGGAGGAAGAAAAAACATGAAAAATATTCTTGTAAACAAATGCAAATAAACATTCCGGAACAACATCGAAAGGGCCATCTCATGGAATGTGTTGCAAATGGAATTTGAATTCATTTGTTTCACTTAGGAGTCTTGATTGAAGAATTTCCGCATAGCGGGGACTCCCTCTATGCGCTGTTCGTGGAAATCTCCTGGGAAAAGACTCAATGGAGACATTCTTTCTCACCGAATAACACACGTACTATTGAAAACAAAGGAAAATACTGAATGTGCCAAACGCTTTTCTCCTATTTATGTTCGTCTTTTTGCTGCAGTGCAACTTATTTCTGCGATGTCACTTCTAACACATGCTATGTTTGAAAACAAATATAAAACTACTATATAACAGGGCAAAGGGAATTGGATTGAGTGAAAAATTCGGAAAAAGCTCGCAATAAAGCGTTAATAAAGTGATATTAGACGATAGCGCTGATGTCAGTGACCATAGAAACCACACGGCGACGAACACTGAGACGACGCTCAAATGAAGACAACATACATTAGAGCGAGAGCCGGATAAATATTACGTGTATGTATTAATAGCTTGGTCTATGGAGGGCGACTGATCCGCGCTCCTCAATAAGTCATCAAAAGCGAATTTTCAGAAAAGGGAAGGATGATTAAGGGAGATATCGTAATGACTGTTTTCGTGCGGAGATAAGGAATCTCGCGGCGAGATCGTGTTGAAAGTGTGAAAGGAAAGTGCATGTCTGAAGCGACGGCAGACGGCGATAAATGAATCGCCGACGGTTGAGGGTGGTCGACGCCGGACGGGCGGCCCCTCTCTCGGGGTGGCCATGCCGGGAGTCTGCGCGCCCAACAGGAGAACACCACTTAGTGATCGTGGAACTCGAAGCCGGGATAATTGTCACGAGCACCCGCGCGCACACACACAGGAGAAGAGCAGTTCTAATTTTGACGACTCGAAAAGGGGAAGGGGCAGCGGCAAAGCAAAGCACTGATGATGGCGGCAAAAAACGGTCTCTTTCCGAAACTGAGTTTACAGCCTGAGCCGAGAACCGCGTCGACTTCCGCAGCCGGGCTGGCAGCAACCCGTCCCGCATCTTGAGAAGCAGTAGCAGCACTTCGCTCGCTATCTATCCGCTCGATCGGCGGTAGGTAACACCGCGGTTTTTGTATCATCGGCGCTAATGCGCGCTGCTTGATCGTTCATCGCGCCACCATGCTCCGAGGCTGATAGGGGGAGAGAGCCGGCGCGACCAAAAAACCTTTTTGCGTCTCCAATTCGATCGTTCCAACATAAACATCTTTTTCTCATTGCGTATTTCGCTAGAGACGCACTCTCGAATTGGAGCCCCGCGGCTAAATTAGCTCACATTGCCCAGGCGCGACGTTTTTTCGACACCTCTCAAAAACTCGACCTTCTCAATGTCGCGAGTTTTTGACAAACACGCAGATGCATTAAAAAACGACAGATCAGTGATCACATGTTACAGTCGAAGAAATAAATAGATCATTTTGTTTGTTCGCCCAGGAATTCGGCCTGACAACTTCTTGTAAGTCACACTCTGTTTTTGTGCGCTATTTTTGGAGGCCATAAACTACGGGTTTACCTTAATTAGACTCCAAGCCCCTAACGAGCTCATTAGGTTCTGCTGCGAGGTGTTCGTCGGCACGACGAAACACAAGCTGTCCATGCCGCACGTTGGCGGATTCGAGGGTCGTGTGCAGACCGTCAGTAAATAATGAAATAATACTATTCGTGCGGACGCACAGTCCTTCTTCGTGCTGATCCGGTGACGAGGTTAAGGGTGTTGGTGGAGGAAGTCAAGAGGCGAGCACCGGGACTAGGGAGTTCCGAGCGATTGCAAACATTTCCGAAAAAATGACCACAACGATTGCGACTGTGTTGTTGCTCCTTCCCTTCGGACGCCAGGCCGCCGGCGATCGGCCGGGGAGAACGTCTTTGAACGGGCCAGGCACGCAGAGATAAACATGCTGCTATCGCTAATATTCCCCTCCTCATATTGTGTCACTTTGCGGCGCCCTGGCGGGCATCCGACGGCCAACAAGCCGCACCGGGCAATCCCGGCCCGGAAGGAGCGTGGAATGGAAAATTGCCCCTGGACCAACCCGTCTCCGTCGCGACAATTCGATAAAGCCTCTCATTAGAGTTCGTTTAAAATATTTCAATTATCCGTTGTCTAGCGAAGCTTTGCAAATCTCCTTTTCGCTGTATTGACATCTGGGAACATATGAACAGAGAAAGTCATTCCTTGTCAGATAATGCAGCCACAAATACAACAATGAAACTGTGACCTATGATGAGTGTGCGTTCCCAGGAATCTCGAGGCGGCTATTTAAGTGGTCAAAAAAATGCAAAGCTCCGTTGTGTAAAATTCGTCCGTTTCGACCCCTTTGAGAAGCACAATGAGAATGTCGCAAATAAGAAGTCTTCTAGTCCTGATGATCACCAGAGATATCTAGAGGCTTACGGTTGATAGAGCATTTGACCCATGGGTGACCGAGCTTGTCAAGCGGCTGCTTTTACTTAGATGTGTTCGTGGCGCGATTCCCAGGAAAAAAATAATTTATCTTCTCCAGCAATTGACTATCCCGATGGAGGGGCAGATTGCGAAAGATCAAAAGTCGAAAAGTGGCAACTGACGCCTGGATTTCCAAACTTATATCTGCGCATCCAACATGAAAAAACTACGTCACAAAAGTTGTCCTTACACAATCACGTTTTTTCTTCAACCATGGAAGATTTGCGTTTCAACCATGGATGATTTGTGGGCAAAGTAAATTAAATATTTATTTAAACCCTAATAGGTGATTGCGAACGGCATAAAATAGAATAAAGAGTGTTGGGAAAAAAGATATACATAAGAAGCCTACTTTGTTGTCAATACGCGCTGCTTTCCGATGCTTGTGAACCTATGGATCCCGTTAAACCTTAAACCGGACCATTCCTTTGTGTTTTAGTTTTAAAAACCGACATCAATATAGATGTGCACTGGTCTATTGAGAACAGAAACGCTAGAGGTTAGTGTTTGCCCAAGCAAATGAGGAAGTTCGAGCATGACCACGCAGGATAGACATTTTTCCAAGAGGATCTTTTTGGAAGCACTTTTGTATAAATAGGAAGAAGATGGAGACCTAGAGGGAAGAAATATCTAATAGCGTCCTACTTAGCTTGTCCCAGTATATCAAATATCGTCTGGTACGGCTTAGCACTTGGGCAATTGGTAATTTACCCCTTTGCCCAAGCAAATCAAGGAAGACGCCATATTTGATGAGGTTGTCCGCGAGGCGAACTCATTGTACCCTCGATATTAATTTTTCGGTTTCATCCAAAAACCGGACATGCAACCACCCACGTTACGAGCAGCTTATAAATATTGAATTCTAGAATTTCTGAATTTCCTCATTATAACGGAAAGCAGAGATCACTCAAGGCATAGCTTGAATTCGGGAACATATTTTTGCGGGCGTTGCATGTTCATTGTTCACTTGCGGTTTTTGGTCAGATGGGCGCTGCGCAACTGAACCGGTTTAGGGGAAGCCGCTAAACGAAACAGAACGAATGCGCGGGGTGAACCCCGGGTCGACGCAGGGCAGGCTTCGTCTACGTCCTGCTATCGCTGCTTTCCTCCGTTTCTGGTATTGCGTGCGCGATTTTTCGCGATTACAAATAGGCGAGCTGTGTGATTGATCGGGTGTTCGCAGTTGAAATGCATGTTGCTGCGCCTGGGTGAACGGAAGACGCAGCCAACAAAAAACATGCGACATTACGGGTGTGCTTTGACGCTGCGCGAAAGACCGTCGGTGAGGGGGCAGCAGAGAAAGCAAAATATCTCTTTGGGCAAATAAATCTTTGCGCGAGATCATTTGCAGCAGCAGAGCGACACGACGAAGACAATATGAAACAACGGAGACGGCCCTTCGACCACCAATGAGAAATTGGTCAAACCTCCTGGGAACGCATGGACACAAAATATCTTGAAAACGAAATATGTGGGCATCGAAATTTCTTCCGTTGACATTTTTACTGGACGAAACGAGCAAAAACCTACTAGTGCCTTTCGAGCGCGGTGGCTTTTAAGGTTTCCTGGGATGAGGAACGCGCACGGGAACATTGCTGACTATCGAGCTCCCGTTCCATGTCCGATGAGTCACAAGTTTGCGGGTCAGAAACAAAGCGGATGTGTGCCAATTTTCCGTTTCTCCAAGTAGGGTACATATTTTCTTAATAATAAGTACAATTTGAAAACTTTTAATCAAAGATTGGTTTTAATGGTACACTAAACAATAGAAAATTTACGAAAAAAAGGAAAACATCCTCAATAACGACTTTATAAGGAGGCCTCCCGGAGCAACCAAACAGTAAG
>KN172053.1:5030-24612 GCA_000757755.1 Steinernema glaseri
ATACGGTAGTGATTTAATTGACTGCCTGTCCCTGCATCGTACATGATCCGGAAAAAACGAAAAGAATGACTCGAGAACAAGGACAGTCAACGATCCAGGTTCCAACAGTGCGTCCTCTACATTAGCAAGAACTCCAAATGTCACAAACAAAAAAGACATTCCGAAACTGATCGATGACTGAAATTTTCTTGCATCTTCGTCACTGTCTTGCTTTGGTGTCAAGCACTGAAAAAATCCTTTGCCTATTATTCAAACGTGCAGACAGCAGCAAATGCGCTTTCAAAACAGCAGATTGCAACGATTTCAATTAGAACATCATAGAGTGACTTTGCATGGTTGTCTCAATCATAGTGGTGCTGAAAGGTCTTCTTCGAGCGAAGTAGTAGGATCTTGTGACTCAGATCTGTGTCCATTAGCACAGTATGATGTGCGACGTGCGTCCTTTGCATATAGTGCATTCCCCAGTTAATTGAACACCGAATGGCGGAAACGTGCGTTCGGTCAAATGAACGCGGTCACTTAAATAAGAGAGGCAGTTCTGTGAGTGTCGAAAAAATGATAATGATTTCGTGGATTCAGTTCTTCAGAGTGAAACAGTCAGTTACACTCTACAGGTTACAAAGGAGAGAAGAGGAAGAACAAAGGACCGGTGGACGACACCGGACAAGAAAGGACTTTTTCCACAGTACTTTTCAAAAGTACAGACACGCGAAGAACTACATTGTTGCGTGTGTTTTTCACTTCCAGCTGCCAGCCGCTTCTCGCGCGCCATCACTTATCATGATGCGCGATCGTCTCCACGCTGTCGGCTCGTGTGCAGGCTGGGATAGGGCACAAATTGTTCCCTTTTGTCCTTTTTCACACGTTGACCGTCTCACGCCAACTTTCAACTTCATTAATCACCACGCCGGTCTAGCGTGCGTTTGTTTAAACTCAGCACGGTTGAATCGTCAAAGGGCAGCACCGGACGCAGTGGCGAAGCGTCTCCGGGCAGCTCCTCGAACAAGGAACCCGCATCCATGCGGGGATGACGCCCGTCGATGAAAGGTCGGAGGGTACGATCACGTTAAAAATTTTGATCCGCGAACCACTCCCGACGTAGCCGGCGGCGCTCCGCGCTCTCCTTTTGTTGCAAAGTGTGTGGCTCGCACGTACACATCGCGCGCACCTCGTCGGCGCATCCTTGCGTCGTCGTCGCCGGCGATAATACGCGGCCAACGAGAGCGAAAGAAGGGCACCGGAGACGGACAGGGTACACTACGGCGGGGTGCACAAATTTCCAGGAGCTACCGTAGCCGCCGAACGACGAGACGAACGAGAGAGCGATAATGACCCTGGCTGGCAGACGGGCGACTGACAAAAGCGAATCTAGTGCGCACACGCACTGGGCACGTGCTCCTACCGTAATCCAGGCCAACACCAACAAAAGCACCCTAAAGGCGAGTGTCGCAACATCCAGCGAGCCTTTGCGCTTTTCCCAATAAAGAAGCGCGTGTGATTAATGACGACTTTTTGCACTAGGAAGAGAGTTATCAGTGGGCGCGCAAGTACACGCGCGACCAAAATGTTACCCGCCTGAAGCACCGCCCGCCATATGCACCCCATACAATATGTTTATTTTGCGAACCGGTTTCTGCGCGCGCCGATATCCCAGGATCGCGATGGGTATATATCTGGATGCGGCCTTCGGTAATCAGCTCAGTGTTTCATCTCCTTCCACTGAACATCTGCGCAAGTGAACATGGTCTCCGCCAGGGGTTCCCTTCTGCTGGGCGTACTCGTCGCTTGTAACGGTAGTTGCCTCGCCGCATACGGCCTTCTTATCCGTCTTTTCGTTTAGTGCTCTTGGTCCAATGTGCACTAAATCTGAACGTAAATGAGAAGGATTTCCAAAATCGCTACTACAATGGAAAGGCTCTGGATGTTCCGCTTGGCGAGGAAGGTACTGAAGAACTTCATGGTCACTGGGTTGACCAAGCTCTGAGTGGTCTCATGGCCGCGGTCGCTACCGACAGGTACAACTATTCATCCACACTCTTCCAACTACAACGAACATTCTTGCAGGGCTGAGAAAATCGCTAAGCGGGACGCGGATGAACTCTATTCGTGCTCTAAAAAGGCTAAAGATATTCACCAGCATGCCAAATGTGTTGCCAAGTCGCTCGCAGTGCCTGAGCACAAGGAGGCGAAGGTGGCGCATGTTGAGGCGGCTAAACCCACAGAAGACGAGAAGGTCGAATGGGTGAGCGGTATGGCCGTTGCTCGGGCCCGCCGCAGTGCTGGACCTATCCGTGTCGTCTCGAAGGACTCGTACAGCCTTCCCGATGATCATGAAAAGTCGCCATTCATGATGGTCGCCAAGCACCTCACCAAGAGTCTCCGCAAGATCAAGAAGAAGAAGGGAGAAGAAAGGTGAGTTCTAGAACCATATAACGCATTGCTCATTTGCATTTGCAAATCCTCCAATGATTATGTCATCCTTGCATAATTTGTCCAAACTAACAGTTAATGTTTTAGCTGGCATCAGACTCTACACAAGATCAAGGAGCTGAATGTTCAGAACAAGGAAGAAGAAAAGAAACGTGACGCTCTGAAGAAGCGCCTGCGCGCCATGATTGAGGCAATGCCCGAGAACGTGGACACTACCCAGAAGCAGCAAGCCATCAAGCAGATAGAAGAATTGGAAGGGCACAAGAACATGACCGAAGCTGCCGAAGCCAAGAAGGAAGCTATTAAAGTCCCGATGCAGCTCATCCGAGACGCCGTCAAGATTGGATTGCAGTTGGCCGGAGAGGACGTGTCCAACTTCGAGAACAAGACTATTAAGATGGTTTCGCCTCGATTCCTCAGCGTTATGCCCGACGACAACACTGATGACATCGTAAGTTAATATATGACCGAGTACGGTAAATAACAATAATCATTCTATTCAGGTCAGACTGATTTCGCCATCGTTGTTCAGTCTGCACGAAGACGGTGATGCGGTCGAGAACGTTCTCAGTCTTCCCGGCCTTTTCAAGCGCCTCAACGTCGGGGGCCAGGAGGAATGGATGGACTTCATCATCGAGATGTCGGGCGTTGGCGATGCCGTTGACACAATGCTTAAGAAAGAAGATCCCAAGACGAAGCGCGCACAGGAGTTGCTCGGAAACAATGGCCAGCCTCTTTATTTCACCAAGAAGAATGTGACAGAGCTCTATGGCGAAGATGAAACAAAGAAGGTCGAAACTTTTGAACAACTCGACAAGAGTTACAGCAAAGACCAGGTAAGAAACAGGTTGCATAATGGATTTTGCCGAGGATGAATTTCGCTCCAAATTCAATTTACACTTGAACTACAGCCAATAGCATTTATGTTAAAAAGTGATACTAAGACTTCTGTTTCTACCTCTTTGTAAACATCGGTTTACAGATTTCCGATCTTGACAAGCGCGGTTTCACTTTCCTCAGCAACAATCAGCTCGACATGGTGTACGGTGATGAGTCCCCATACAAGAGCAATAACCTTCTCGAAGGCTTCAAGAACATCAGCAAGGAAAAGCAGCTTGATTTTATTATTGAGAAGTAAGCAAATTGTTTAGAAAATTCATATTTCAAATTAAATTTTCAGCATCCACGCCCTTGCCGCCCTCCAACCCGACAGCTACCGCCAAAACCGTACCAAGCGTGCAATTGTCGGCGCACCCTTCATCAACACTCCGCTCACTGGCGCCGGACTGGCCCTCTCACAGCCCGTGACCCTGTCTCCCCTGGTCCTGTCGCCCATCACCCTTTCGCCTGCCGTGCTTGGACCCATTACCTTGAGTCCTTGGGTGTTCATTCCTCTCGTTCTCAGTCCTCGTGTCCTCTCGCCTCTGATTCTGTCGCCTCTGGTCGGTTCACCCATCATCCTATCACCCCTGGTTCTCCATCCTCTCATCCTTGTTCCCGGAGTCATGAATCCGTTCGTCCTCTCTCCCTTCGTTCTGTCGCCCTTCATCCTTTCGCCTCAGGCTCTCACTCCTGTCATCTTGTCGCCTTTCGCGTTGTCGCCCCTCATCCTCTCCCCTATGGTTCTTTCTCCCCTGATCCTCAGTCCTTTCGTTCTTTCTCCCATCATCCTGTCACCTCAGACGCTCTTCGCCGTCGTCCTCAGTCCTTACGCGCTGTCTCCTCTTATTGAAAGTAAGCTCATTGCTAGTGAGGTCGTCCTTTCGCCTAGCTGGCTCAGTTGAGCGATTTTAGGTTTTATGATATGCTATTTATTCTTAATTTATTGTCAAAGAAGCAAAGCAGTGTTCTGCCCCTAATAACTATAAACGTCGAGAAATAAACATCATTAAAAAAATTATGCGCAACAATACCGCAACATACGAGTTCTTCAAAGAACGATTGCTGTGAAGTTCCTCAGTGAAACACAAACAGTGAGAGCACATGCCAAAACAAACATAAAGATCTGAGCGGATGACTAACTTGGTGGAAGAACCACAAAATAATTTCGTTCCAACCATCAAAAAAAGTTTGGATAACCTCAGACGAGTTCGCACATTACGCTCCAGACTTTCAATCCCAAGATAAGAACAAAATTCAATCGTAAGTAGCAATGGCACTTGAAAAGAGAAGCTTAGATATTGTGCTTATGGGCGTCTTTTCAGCTAGGAACCTCTCGTACATGACATATTGGGCAATGTGATACAGCTTCTTCACGAATATTTTACCGGCCTTGAGCGACCTGATCTGGAGGAAAAAAAGTTGGTTCCTCTTGCCGATAATCAAGTACGCCGTATTTTCAGTACTCAAACATCCCATTACGGCCAAATCACGTTTAAATGATAATGGACCTGGAACACAAATTCGGATTCTAGATTCCCGTGGCCTATCTTATAAGTTTATAAAAGGAATAACACTAAATTACAATGGAATGACTATACGCAGTAATCGAAGTATTGTTAGACCTTTGTGATGGTAGTCTTGCCTCCAATTGTTTCCAGCTTCAAGAGGGAACCACTTTCTGGGCGCTCAGCCGCACTAACGGTCCATTTATGGAAGGACTCCGCGATGAATTCTAGTGGGGTCCACCTAAAACAACGAATTGTGCTCTAGCATGAAAAATGTATTCATACGTCGAAAAATCAGCTTTGGGCATCCACTTGCGGTTCATTGGAGTGTCAAGCGTTACGGGAAGAATAGCCAGTGAACAGGTACCATTGGGCAGTCCAGACGCTTTGCCAGCAAGACTTCGCGTAAGTTGCTGGACAGCCGCTTTTGCCATTCCATATCCTATCATGCCGGGAGTTCCATCGAGGGCAGGGGCAGCACCGGTCAATTGGATCAGACCATTTTCCTTCAAATGCTCAGCGGCGATGCGAGCTGAGATCGCCGAGCTCCAAACGCTTTGTTTCCACATCAGGTCAGCATTCTTAATCATATCTGCGCTGCTTGCATTTCCTCCAGCCCATCCACCGGCGACGCAGAGCACGGCGTCCAGCTTTTCTGACCCGATGGTTGACTTTACTCTGAAATATGATACGCTTAAGATGTTTGACAGCAAAGTACTGTACCCAGAAAGAATCGACTGCTCCTGCTGTTCCCATGTTGTCGCCGGATCCACAGTGATGCACGCATCAGCCTTCTCGTTCTTCCTGAGGTCGACGCTAATTGTCCACTAAACGAGTTTCCATACCTATGATGCACTTGATGGGTAAACTCACAAATTGGTTTGCTTTGAAGAAGTCGACAACAGCAGCCCCGAGAGCACCATTCCCTCCATAAACGAGAACACGTCCGGCAGACATTTTCTGAAATAGAAGCGTATGGATAAATTCGTGATAAGCCTGAGGTTAAATGGCAATTGTACAATCATGCAACAAACGGGAAAATGCAAAGGCACGTTAATATAACTTACACTGTAATGCCTACAAATAATGTGAGAAACGACCGCGAGCTGCATCTGGCTAAAAGGTTAGTAATAGACGTCAAATCGAAAATAGCTGTAAATAATGCTCGGTAAGTATAAATACGCGATTGCTGTGCATGAAGAGAAATAATTGGCGTCTGCGGCTGAAGGAAACGCACGGGAAAAGACCTTCACGCGAAGACAGATCTGCGCAGAATGGGTATTGATTGTGAAACCCGTTACTCCCACTTTATTTTCCTATTACAGCGAACGGAGAATATCAGCAGTAAACAACGCCTGCTATCCCATGTGCAACTAGAGACAGTGGTTTCACTTTTGACCGTCACCAGAGAGTATAAATACCGTTCCGACGAAGCGAGTGAACATCGTAAATCACTGTCATAACCAGCTGCGCTGATGCAAACCAAACAGTAAAAAGAGAGGAATGTGCGATTGGAAGGCATGTAGCATATGAATAAATAGATCGCAATTATGCACGGAGATTATAGTGATCAGCCCTCTAGGACAGACGAAATAATACAGAAAGATGATAAAACAGAAGTACCGACAATAGGTTACAAAAGTGAAGCAAAAGTAGCCTTGCAAGGTAGGTCCTGTTGTTTAAATGTATCCTGGCCACCTTTTTTGCGAGGTGCGAGTCTACATATGATGAGGCCTCAATTGGTCCATCTTGTTCAGTACATTCAACAACCCTTCACTCATTCAGGAGATGTCGATCTGGAGAAGGAAGAGGAGAGGCCGAACTGATGAATTATCCGAACGCTGATCAGCTTGTCTCCGTTGATTTGGGGTAGCGAAATTTCTGTCAGTAGCGCCATGAACTCCGTGCTTCACCTTACGGCGACTTTTGTGAACAAGATGAACGTCTTTCAGGAGTATTTTACGTTTTTATATAGCCATTTTTGTAGCGCCAAAAGCGACTACCACGCCATTTTTCTAGGCTGCCCGCGAAATTGTGTGTGTTGTAGGCTGCCCATGATCTCTTCACTGTTTCGTTATAATAATCGCGATTCTAGGAAAAGATTTTTTGGATGCACATTATTACGATATCTTACTTCGTGTTTTTCATTACAGGACTTGGCCAAAGCAGCAGGGCAACGCAATGCGCTGCCACTATGAGGTGCTGGAAATTGAGCGCGATGCTAACGATGATCAGATAAAGAAGGCGTATCGTAAACTCGCGCTCAAGTGGCATCCTGACAAGAATCCAGACCGTGTTGAGGAATGCACTCAATATTTTGCACTCCTCCAACAAGCACACGAAGTGCTGAGTGACCCACACGAACGAGCCTTCTACGATCGTTATCGTGAAAATATTCTGGCCGGAGGCGCTGATGGAGACTTGAAGGATGAAGGCGTCGATCTGTTCGGATATTTTACGTCTTCTTGTTACTCTGGATTTGGCGACGACAAGAAAGGGTTCTACACCGTATATCGACAACTATTTGAGCAGCTTGCGTCTGAAGATTATGAGTACATGGAAAACTTCGCTGATCACTGCTATCCGACGTTTGGAAATTCAACGAGCGACTACGAAGAGGTTCGTCGATATTGTTTGTTAGAAATGACCAGTAGCTGGGATAACGGTTTGCGTTTGTCTTATTGTTTCCGGTCGGCGATCGAAATATGCAGCTGTTTAGCTTCATTTGGGATATAGACCATTGCTGTTTTAGGTAGTATCACACTTCTATGGATTCTGGATGGATTTTTCAACGGTGCGATCATTCGCTTGGCTAGATGAGCATGATATCCGCCAGGCTCCAAATGCCAAGTACGCGAAGATGATGGAAAAGGAAAACAAGAAATTGCGTGATGTAGGCAAGAAACAGCGTAACGAGCAGATCCGAGAACTTGTGCAGTTCGTACGCAAGCGAGATAAGCGTGTGATTGCATACCGACAAGTTCTAGAAGAACGTCGCCAGGAGCAGGAAAAGAAAACAGAGGAGAATCGCAAACGACAAATTCGACAGCGACTTGAGTAAGATTGTTACTCTTACTATGAGTGTTAGTAAGATATTTTAGAGACCTGCAGAACTATAAGGAAAATGATAAGCACAAGGAAGATCATTTACAAGATTTGCGTGAGATTGAAGAAGCACTGGATGCTGAGTATGGAGGCATTAGTGGCGATTCTGATGAAGATATCTTGGATCCGGAAGACGATTTGTATTGCGTTGCATGTGAGAAGGCGTTCAAAAACATGTAAGTGTAATGTGTTTTGTTGGTGTTGATGACAAATGACTTATTTGCAGGAAGTCAAAAGAAAACCATGACAAATCAAAGAAGCACCGTGAGAACTTGGCTCTCTTGAGGAAGCACATGCTTGAAGAAGACGCTGAACTCTTGTTCGATACCCCAACACCAGACCTACGTGAGGAAAACGAAGAAAGTGTAACCCCGCAAAATACTGGTGGGAAGCGTTCGAAGAAACAAAAGAAGAAAGATAAGCGTCAGAAAGCGTTAGAGGAAGATGAAGAGAAAGATATTCCCCCTCAATGCAGCGACCCGGCTACAGATGTAGTTGAAACGGAGATATGCAAGTTAACCGAGGAAACTGCAAATTTAGAAGGTAGGTTTGGTCAATCTAGAAAGTCATGATCGTTCCTCTTAGTTGATCAAGCGAAACCGAAGAAGGCGAGGAGGAAAAACAAGGATACTGTAAAGGAAGAGGACGGAGCTCCAACTGGTCCGAAAGAAGCCTTCTGTGACGCGTGCAGAGAAAAATTTGAATCTAGAAGTCGCCTTTTTGCACACTTAAAAGAAACGGGCCATGCTACATTGAAAACTGGTACTCCAGCTCCTGCGAAGAAAGGGAAGAAAAAGAAGTGTTGATTGCCTTCTTTTTATTATTGTTATTGTTGTTGGCGATAGATCATGTTCCATTGTCTGTAACGGATGGAGGGCTCAATAATTGATAGATTATAAGGTACATCGCTGGTTGAAATTACGCCTCGATACTCGGTTTGAGTCCTGACTGAGCCGTTTCCTTGGGAACTGGGGGCCCCTCCGAAGACAGGCCAAAGGCTTCCGCTTCCTTCTAAGTCGTGGCTCCTTGAGATAGAGCCCCCATCCTCCGAAAATGGATGGCATCCTGTATACCTTCACCACAAATTGGCAGCCTTTTTATGTTCATTGATCCTAGTTCAATGTGAAAATTCATTAAAACAAAACAAACGGCAGAACATGACCGCAACAATTCTTGAACATACAAGATCAAACGGAAACAAGGCGACAACATAAAGCAAAGAGGGACGATTTAGAATGAAACAAAGCCGAAGCAAAGCACAATGGTGTGCGCGGATAACCACCGTCCTTAATGGCATTCGTCACCGCCTCGAGGCTCAACCTTGTCGAGCTTGATGAGATCGTCAATACGGAGGATAGTGATAGCGGCCTCAGTGGCGAATTTCAAGCTCTTCACTTTGCTGATGAGAGGCTCCAATACGCCAGCGCTTTTCCTGTCAGCAACCGTACCCTTGATCAGATCCAAACCGGCGTACTTGAACTTCGGATCTTGGTTGGCAAGAGCATGGAACGAGCGCAACTTTCCGCACAACGTAATGCTGTCTTTGGCAGCGTTCTTCGCCAAAGTCTTCGGGATGACGAGTAACGCATCAGCGAAAGCTGCCACAGGCAGCTGTTCACGGCTGGCCTAAAAAAAGTATAGTTTTATGGGGTGACCGATAACCTATTAATACCAAACTGGTGGCGAAGGCCTCAAGATAGACGTTGAGAGCGACTTCCACAGCGCCACCGCCGCACACGACGCTTTTGCTTTCAAGCACTCGACGACAGACACACAGGGCGTCATGTACCGAACGCTCCATCTCGTCGAGCATAACGTCATTGGCACCACTAAAAACATAATTAAGAACGCAAAATTGGATGATGCCGTACCGCAAGATGATGGACGCAGCAGTTCGAGCACCGGTCTTCTTGATGAAAATCAGTTCATCGTCGGAAATGCGTTCCTGGACGATCTCCTCACAGGTTCCAAGCATAGAAGCTTCGAAGCTCTCGTCACCCTCGAGGTTTGCCAATGAAGATATGAGGGTCGCACCGGTGGCCTTGGCAATTCTCTTCAGGTCAACCTTCTTGCATCTTCTAACGGCCATAGCGCCAACTTCAACAAACTGCTTGAGGCACAGATCATCAATGCCACCAGTAGTGAGCACAACATTCGCTCCAGCCTTCAAGATTTTGTCGATACGACGCTTGACGATGTCCATCTCCCTATAAATCGTTTGTGAAGATATACAAAAATACGTTAACGTTCAATCGCGCCATTCTTTTAATGATTTTTTTAAACTGATCTTTTTTTACAATGTGATGAAATTGAAATTTTTTGTCTTGCAACGTTTGCTGCATTTCAATCTCAATGTTAGCAGAAAGAAAAATAAATTATAGAAAAAAGCCGTCGGCCAACTTGCACTTACTCTCGGCGAATAGCTTCAAGCTTCTCTGGATCTTCAACAACAACAGAGATTCCCAAATGCATCTTGGCCTTCTGCAGTGAGAAGTCAAGGCAGGCGATCTTAGGGTTGGAAATCTTGCGGGGCATGGCTAAAATTTCGCTTTACTTTATCGTGTGTGGACAAAGAGAAATAACCTTCACTGGCCACGGTACAATTCAGTGCATATCCTTCGATGAGCATACTTTCACTGGCAGACTTTCCATGGGCTTTGAGCACATTCACAGCCTTTATGGGATAAATGACTTTTCCGGAAGGATCGACTGTCTTCACCAACTCTGCAGCTTTGACCACCATCTCGGAGAAGAAGTCTGCATTTCTGAAAAAAAACTCTAATCTCGTTTTGCAACCGACCACAACTCACGATCCAATAATCTTTGACGACATGGAGGTACGTGCGGCTCCCAAGATCGATTCCTGACCAAGCTCATCCGTGGGGATGGAGAGGTTCTTCTCAAGATAGCGGAGAGCTTCCTTACAAGCTAGACGGTAGCCGTTGATGACAGTCGTGGGATGAAGCTTATCCTTTACTAACTGGTCAGCGGCCTTCAACAGCTCCGCAGCGATGATGACAACGGAGGTGGTGCCATCTCCAACTTCTTCGTCTTGTAACTGTGCCAATTCGACGAGCACCTTGCCGGCTGGGTGCTCAACTTCGAGCTGCTTCAAAATCGTTGCTCCATCGTTGGTGATGATCACATCTCCGACGTCGTCGACGAGCATCTTATCAAGCCCGACGGGGCCCAGTGAGGACTTCACGATGTTGGCGATGGCGCAGGCGGCAAGAACTAAAACAGGGCACCTTAAATATCGTTCGTCGATAAATATTTTATGCTGCGTTATTATGATGGAATGATGAAAATAGGTCGGAAAAATAATTCAATGTACCTTCAAAAAATGTTGGGAAATGTCAATGCATTCTGAAAGCTTCGAATGAACGAATTATCGTTCACCAGCTCTTCGCGACCAAAGGCAGTCGCTGCTCTGACAAAGTTCCATCTTTGCAAAGTTATACAGAACATTTTGATTTGCTGGTTGAATTAGACCTATGCTATGTATGCAATCTTCAAGATATTTCTTTCTGATTACTGTTTCTTCGTCATCAGAAGATATTTGATGGTACACAAAGTGTTATCGAATATTTCAATTCTAAATTGTCTTCAAATTTACCGTTCTGAGTGCGGATAGACTGTCCAGAATTTCTGGTTCCCATCAAGGCAAGGAGAGCTTCACCGGCGGTCGCCATATTGATCTCTGAAAAGCGCCGACCATATAATATTCAAGAACCACAACATATTCGCGCCCGCAACTACTTAGCATATATAAAACGTTCCAACCCGAACATTTGAGAAATCCGCATTGTCCGCGGCGCGGTGCGGAGAAGCAAGAAATCGAACATTCGAGACGAGTTTTAAATGCATTCATACAGTCTGCATACTTTCGCGCCAGGACCACTATGAGCGGGTTGCACTCTCACCCTCCACCACGAGGAAATTTCTGGAAGGAAGAGCGGTTTGTGGGTGGTCAACCGTTTTGCTGCAGAAGAAGATTGCAGACAGTGTGATACAGACAGCATCGGGGTTGGAAGGAAGCACTTCTTCATAGATTTTGCGGTATCTATAGGAGCTTCTAGCCCTTCCTTTCCCTGGGGGTTTACCTCAGTATCCAACATATTGTTCCGGAAGAATAACACATAAGGTCACCAGTCTCGCCCATTGCGCCATAAAGATCGTCGCCACCATCTGAGTGGGCCTGATTGGCCACTGCGCAACACTCACACCATTTTGATCAGTGTCCGGCTTTTAACATCGCACTCAGTCTTGCAATTGGCAAGCCCGATGGAGTTACGATAGAGCCAGTGCTACAGGGGCTTGTACCCGTTACGCAAAGCGAGAGCTGCCAGTTGCATATCCATAGTATCCGGTGATTATATTTGCTATAACCTATGTAATCATAATATATAACAACGGGTCATATACCCTGGTTTTGAAATGGAATTCCAGAAGGAATTCCGAAAGCTCCCCGATCGACATTTTCAAAATCACGGGATTGGAGTTGGGGCCAAATTTATGCACCATTTCCATTAGTAAATACGCGCATTTCTTTCTCATTGAACTTATGTCACCCAGTCAGGATATGCAATTTACGGAACACAAATTTTGGTACAGAATACATCACAATTGCGGCCAAAGTCCGTTTTTCCAACGCATGTTGCGGCTGCTGCTTATATGTGCAAGAGTATATAGCCGATACATGTAATCTACCAGCAAACACTTCTTATTTCATCTACAGCATTTAATATCTGTTACGATACGGTGGAACCTGTTACGATCACCTCACAAATTACTGTTTCAAAAAATGAAACAGTCGCCTGTTTTTGTAACGTTGTGCTTCCAGAAAAGGCCATAATATTGAGAAAGAGCATAAGTTGATTTGATCGTTCAACTTCCCCTCAACAGCATCGCTCAAAACCTGTTGAAAAGGTCTAATATCTCCCATCCGCTAAGCCCACCAGTCAAGTTCATCCCTATTACGTAACGGTTACGTTCAAACGAGCGGTCCGTAAGCGAAACCCATCGGTCAACACGCAAGCGGCAATTGCATTTTTGCCGCGGGCTAGACTGAAGAATTTCTGGTTTTGAGAATGACGATCGCGTTGCCTAATTCTACCTTTCCCTTCCGCCGTCATCGCCCGTTGTAGAATGCGCCGCTGCTGCTTGCTCATCTTTGCCCTGCTCGTCCACTTTTCCATCTTGTCGACGGCACATTTAAGTACCGTTGACTTGCTGAAATTCCTCTGTTGACTCTTAAATTTAGATATCCGGAAAAGGAGGGATGTAGTCGCTGCTGTTTGCAAAAGACGGCCAGAACTACCGTACTGCCGCGCCAGTAGAGGTCCATCAGAACCGGTGACTCCTCTAGGAATTGGCATATCAGAGCCGTTTCCGATGGGGGTGCCCGAAATGGGGAAACCTGCTGAGAAAGTTAAGAACCCTTTCGAAGATATCAACGAGAGAAATTCTACGAAGTAAGTCGCTTATTATAATTCCACCAATAGTTGGGTTTTCCTATATATTCACTAGAACAATTATGCTCAGAAATACAGTTTTATTTGTTTCTCACTAATTTATTCACAGTAATATAAGATTCTGGAAGTTCTGAAATCGATGCCGCGTTTGTCAAAATTTAGCTTTAATTTTGAAAAGTTGAGCAAACGTAATTCAGGCACCCGAAGAAGCATGTTCTGAAAGATGTTGCCTGATGTAGACGTAACATTCTTTTTCAATGTGCGAGCAAACCTGTCCATGACAGACATTTCTTCGTTATTTCGCCGCTGTTAACGATATTGAACTTTGCCAAAGGCAGTAAACAGAAAACTTTGCCAAACACATCACGTACTACAACGTTAATGAGCCATCTGTACAAAATCGTCTTATTTATCGACAACCTCGCTCTCATAACATCTATGGAAATAAAAAAAATCAAACAATATACCCCTTCAAGAACTTGTATATTTTTAGGCTATTCTAACCTTTAAAGAGCTTGACACATGCTATTTAGAAAACCAACAACTCCAAAAATAGTACTCGACCCCAAGAACGAACAGGAACTCTCAAATATTAAGGTGGTCGACCACCACCCGTGGACTTCTGGTAACAATTGGGGATTCGAAAATGAAGCCCGCGATCAGAAACGACCATCCAAGGTGCCGTCTCCCTCTGATAGCGTTGTTAACCCCTTTGCCATACATCGTGCTCTATAGCTATCGCCACTCAATAAACCTCGTTAGATGGTCGATATCTAGATCGCCGCCGACTCGCCTACATATGTACCCAAAACGAGTAAGAAGCTTCAGCAGATCTACGACTCGCTCTATTGGGTTCCCCGCG
Source organism: Steinernema glaseri (assembly GCA_000757755.1). Taxonomy (NCBI): domain Eukaryota; kingdom Metazoa; phylum Nematoda; class Chromadorea; order Rhabditida; family Steinernematidae; genus Steinernema; species Steinernema glaseri. Next base: position 19,289 of record KN172053.1, read on the forward strand.
AAGTAGCCGTGCCTGCTAACGTCGTCATCCCCACCGAGGACCCAAATCATAGCGGTCTTTTAAAAGACATTGGCAGCATCGATGTCGGTTTCAACTTTGGTGTCCCTTCATATCCTGGCAACGATCCGGTCAGCGTCGGTGCGAAGGTACATTGCCTTCCGGTCTCTGAGAACTAACACTCGTCGTCGTAGGTGGGCGTTGGCTTCGGAGCGAGCGGGAAAGCAGGAAAGCTACCGCCTTATCTTGGATTCCCTCCGCAGGGTGAAGAAGTCAGTCTGAACGACTACGACGGAAATAAGCGGCTGATAGTTCCGGACAAAGCGCAAAAGGTTGCACAGCTTCTCCGGCTCGGCATTCTGAAACCGGTTAGCTATGCCGCGGCAAAGCAGCTGGTAGGAGTCAACACGGGTATTGGCATCGGTCATCCAGGAGGCAAATGATTGACCAAATGTGACTCACATCGCGCATATCAGTTGTTGTACATAAAAGTGATCTGTTTCATTATGTATTCGCAAACTTTCTTGGTACAGCGATTGCAGGGATCGTTAGGGGATTCTGCAAACCACCTAGGAGAATCTCCAAACCACCATTCCTACAAATTTTCGGCAATGCAAACAGGAACGTCGAAGAGAACAAAACACTAATTATGTTAATAGATAATGAGCAAAAATCAACGAATCAAATCTCCGTTGTTTTGGTCCTGCACTGTTATCCTCTCTTAAAATTACTTTCTTTAATTCGAGAATGGTGAAAACTTATCCGCCGTTAAAGTTGACCCGAGCTTTATTGATATGTAATACAGTGTGCAACTGCTAATTTTTAGAAAACGGCATCAGCTTTCTGACATTTCATAACCCTTCTGATTGCAGCGGTCTTCTGAACAATAACAGTTCGTGATACGGTTTCTTTCTGTAAAGCAGCCATCTCGCATTTCAGTGTTTGAGCATCCTCCATCGACTCTCACTGACGACCCATCTAAAGAGCAAACATATAGATTATTAACTATGAAAAAGCGTTTCGAATCCAAACTGGACTGTTTGATAACGAAACGTATCAATATAACCGGTTTTAGTTTCCATCATTATTATTAAACGTGTTTTTTCGGTCTTGTAGCTTGATCTTGTAGTGGACTACAAATATGGAAGGCGGGAATGACACCTGAAGGAATGTCCACCGCTTTGATACGACTTTTTAAAATTCATGTACGGACAAAACGGGTCGGTTCCACTTCAGGATGTCACTTGCTCATTTACGCGGACGAAAAACGGTTCGTTAAATGATGGATGGCGTTCATGCTGGGACCTTTAATATGATGACCTTTATCTCATAAATATTTCGTGACTATTTCTATTGTTTATGTGCCTCACTGAATGTTTCAAAACTTACGAGGTCCGAAAAACACTTTCAATCGTAACACTTTTTAAGTTGTTGATTGAGTTATTCATTGTAAGTAAATCATTATAAATGACTGTGACAACTCAAGTTAGATAATTTGCTCCACGGTTGTTCGGTTTGTTAGAAACGCGGACAACTTGTTCCACTTAAACGATAAATATAGCGGTTTGTGCACGAATGTATACACAGAGATCCTGACATGAGCAAAGAGCAAAGTTTTCGATTTGTTTATCGAAAACCTCTACTGTTTTATAATTTCCGAGGAAGGAAATAACATCGAATGATTTCCTCGTTCAAAAACTGACCGTTATTCTGCCTGAATCGGTACACGCATCCATTGTCGCACTCAACAATAATCGTAAACTGTCCGTTTGAATATTTAAAGCATTCGGTGTCGGCTGCAACATCGACACAGAGAAGAAGTAAAATGAAGAAGCACAGCGATTCAGATTGGCGCATTTCGAGCTGGGTAACGTAGCGGAAGTGGAAGTGATGAAGCCAGTGCTCGCGCAGTCTTTCGAACTGCCGGCCCGCGCCATCGTCATCCAGCCTGCTGTTCTGTTTGATCGTTCGATGAGACCTCGGAAAGACCAGCGCGAGTTCACACTAACAATTCGAATGGGTTAACACTGCACCACATCAAAGACACACTTGCTGTGTTTACTATTAATCACTACTGTAGAATTGAACCAATCTAAGGACTTTTTCAGTAGATCATTTAGTAAATTGGGGTCTTTCAAGAGCAACACTTGGAGTCTGGACGACATGAGAATGAGCCGATGTATTGAAATCCTCCTATCATGATTGATTGTTTATGGTCTGCTTTTGCAAAAGAGAACTTCGAAAAGTTCGAGAAAAGAGAAAAACTCAAAGAGATTTTGCACTAACGGAAAAGCACAATTCAGTTCCCGGAAAAGCTCTAAAAAATCGTCATTTTGGTGTGTACAAGGATCTAATGTGTACCTGTACCTAACAATTACCTTTTATGAGCCATTATTCTTCAGGTCAGAACGGTGAACACAACCGTGTAGTCGATCCTTCTATCGCCGATCTCATAAAACAGCGACGTAAAATGTGACATTTGACACAGTTTCTACGTGTTCGCTTACCCTGCTACCAGAGTGGTCACTCGCCTCCATTCGGTTCCTTGCCTCCCCACATGGACCTCAGCCGACTTATCTTTGTCGTGGTAGTGTTGGTTATCTCCCTTGAGCTAACTGAGGCAAAACGCGATGGAAACCAGAAGTTCAAAGTGTGCTGTGCGCGGCAGAAGAAGGCGGACAAGGAGTGCAAAAGAGCGTTCTGCGACTTCAACAAGCTCTCTCAGGATAATGTTTGTATTTTTATGTTGTTTTTCGAGAAATATTTGTGGAGGAAACCTTTTGCTTCATGATGTTAAAATTCTAATTATTAATATTTTTCAATGACTTGTTTTACTATGTTGATGTTCCCCTTCAGATCAGCTTCTTCCTAAATATGTGCTCTCCTCGGGGCTCGACAATCAAGGACATGTGGGATTGTGCCAGTTCTCACCACGACCACACCGAGTGCTGCAAGAAGAAGTAACCCAACCCACCTGGTTGCCGTTGACTGCTTCTTTCAATTTCAGCAAAGTGATCCCTGAGTGCATGCGCTACTGCAAGGCGGACGATCCGGTGACCACGGACTACAAGTACCTGTTCTGCATCCAGTCCTTCAACGGCATCCGCGACTGCTTCCGCAGCCATCTCGACACTCACGCCAACATTTTCGGTGATAATTAAATTATTTTGACCTTTCTGTCTGTACGCAGTGCTGTGCACGTTCGTTTCTGAATAATTCATTAATTTCGATGCCACTCGCCGCGTCATATGGAGGTGTAATGCTGAAAATGGAAGCAGTTCATGAACTTTCGAACAGCTTTTGTTCAGCATCATTAGGGATTCTTGAGCGAGATTGTAAGTATGCGCACGCGCATGCGCCTACATAGTGCTAATGGACTTTATAGCCAACGAACGTTACTTCAAAGTAGGCACGTCAGCTTACGGTAGCACTGTCTTTTACATATTCATACCAACTTACTGTCTCTACATTAGTGGTACTGCAAAACGAGGGTAAGGAACTGGGCAATAAACATTTCAAACTCTAAGAAGAGCGTCGCATAACAATGCAAATGAAAAATCACGGCCACAACATGCAAACAAAACAGAATATAGTGGTTTTTAAATAGAGTAAACATGTAAAACCCTCTTGTCTCCGGGTTTTAATGATGGCGTACCTTACACGTTATGCAAATGGTTGAAACTGGAAAAGATTCACAAAATTAGGTAATCCGTTCAATTTTGAGCAATTTTTCACAATCGTTCAAGTGTACCTGTGTGACAGTATTTTGTTTCCACTAACAGCGGCTTCTTTGAACAAGGCTATAGCATTTCACACATCAAAACCATCGAAGCAAAGTATTATGTAATTCGTGTGCTGAAGGAGAAGCCTCAGTGGATTCGGTCTGTTATGTGTATGTCAACCATTAATGAACAAGTTAGCCAGGGAGTGAACTTCACGTTTCATAAGTACACATTACGAATCGCTTATGGGCTTCGCTGACGTCACCCTTAGCGGGTCAAAGAATTGTTCTAACCAACGGATCGCCCTAGGGAACGACTTGGGTGATAAGCGAACAAATGTCATGCGATCTAAGAAAAGATAGCAGTTATGGGAACGTGGGTAGGAAAATAAAACAACTGAAACGTTAGAAGAGCAGTAGGCATGAAATGCTAAATCCCTCCAGATCACTAATAACCGATGTGGGGGTATAGCTCAGGGGTAGAGCGCTCGCTTAGCATGGAGAGGGCTGGGGTTCGATTCCCCATACCTCCAGAATTTTTTTCTTTTTGGAATTCGTCATCTTTTGCTTTTTAGATTAATCTGTAGGAGATGCTAAAATTGCGCACAAGGATCTCGTTGTCCATTCGTGACGTAGTTCCCAAAAAGGAGCCAAGGGCATGTCGATTTCGTGCACTTTGCTTGCGCGCACTATTAATAACAAATTTTTCGGTTTCCTTGTTGACGAAAGCCAAAACAAGAAACCCGATCGTACCATCAAAGAACACCAAAGCAGAAGTGAATCTAGTATACTTATAAATAATCCGAAAATCTGGAATTCGAACGTTGCAGAGGACTACTCCTAATTTGCCCATACGCTTGCCCGTACTCAGTTCATTAGAAAGGCTTATTTAATGGAAATCGCTCAGATAATTGACCAAAATCGATTTAATGAGAACATTATGTCATCCAATCGTAAGTATTGCTACTCTCGCTGGTAAAGGAACCCGGAGGTCAAGGATTGAGGTTATGCAGTTCTCTTTCCGAAGCGTGTACATATATTCAATTCATGCCACTTCCATAATTGTCTTCGAATCTTCAAGGAGGAAGTTCCCTGATTTTGTGTCCGGCATTCGACATGCACGTCGCTCTCATTAAACTGACCTAATATCACTTAATAAGGATATATGTCCTGTGGATTTAGTCTTGAGCAAACACGTGATATGGTTGAACGTTGAAACAATCCACGAACGGAACAAAGTCCAATCTTTATATCAAATGAAAGCATGTTTTAAAGCATAGTAGTTTGATGTTTCAACTATTTTTGGGAACATCGGATGATGGACTTACATGTCGCACACGAATGGCGACGCTGCCAACGTGATCGATGGTGTTGTCAAAGCAATGTCAGAAGTCAATGGTTACCTCGTTATCAGGGACAAACATAGGTTAATCTCACACTCCCATCCCAAATAGTGACTCCATAGTATATATCATAGTCAAATGATGCGCGCGCTAAAAGAATTGACCTAAGTACCGTATCCCATGCATTGTAACCCGATTGAGAAAATTACTTTGGCTAACATTCCCTTGTCAATAATAATTTCTAAATATAATTGTTGTAAATA
>KN172053.1:58340-84279 GCA_000757755.1 Steinernema glaseri
TAACACTTGGTTTTTTCAGCAGCAATTAACTATTAATAAGAGGTACATAGCAAAAAGCTAGTATCCTTCTATATGTATGCAATGGTCGGATGTGTAAGAAATGAGAACTCTTGCCTACTTTCACAATAGACTATTTCGTTACGTATGGCACAAAAAAAAGATGATAATTGGAAGGAACGGGCCAAAATAAGTTGGGTGAGCGAGAAGCTCCCAGCCCAAACAGTGGTGTAGAACGGCTTGACCAAAAACAGGCAACAGGTCTCAATTCAAGTGCACTAACCGAATAGAGACCCTGCCCATATTCTTCTAGCAAATCGAGTCCGCTGAACTACTAACACGCTCCGGCTGCTAATTTTTTGCAAACGCCTCCAACTTCTTTTGTTTACGTCATCTCTATTTATTCACGGGTCGCCGCCATCGCCGACAGCGATCGGCTACCAGTGTTGCAGCCAACATTAGCTTCTTCCAGGTCAATTGTGGTCTGCTGCAGAGGTTATAGGCTATTGTTACAAAAGGAGACCTTAGTAGGGTGTTGTAGAAGGTATTCGTTATACTAACATCAAGAAGCACGAGTACAGAACCTATGTATAGCAATTACAGCATCGTTTATAAGATTCATGGAGGACAAGAATCATGTAAAAGTAGAAATAAAAAGACAGATAGGATATCTCTGATCGAAAATGGCGCGTAAATCGTCCTCGTACTTTAAAAAAGGTGAAAGTTTTTGGAAACATCGGTGATTTCGCTTGCTGAGGAGCCATTCTATATCCGTACCAAGGAAAAAGAGAGTACCGGGGCCTGCATTATTTATCCAACCACATATGGTTCATACATCATATGTATTCATTATCAAGAAGATGGACCACTCACAACCTTCCATTTGTCAGCAAAGCAAATACGCATGCACCTCTCACCCTTTGATGTACAACAACAAGGTCTTGTCAAACGGGCGTAGTTTAAAAGGGAAGCTGCCAGTTGCTTATGAGATAAACCGAGCGAAATTCCTGTGAAGGCACAGAGACAATGGTTTGCCGTCGAGAAGATGACCGCATACAAACTCCTGGAGACAACCTGGCGTAGCGACAAGTAGGAACAAAACACAAGTTTTTTACTTCCGTGAGTCCATCTGCATAGCTAATCAATCATATATCATATTCACTGGGATATCACGGTACCTATAGTGCATTCTCGCGATACTTTCTCGTTGTACAGGCCACCGTTTCTGATACATCGAATTATATTGGTACCCTTTATTCGTAACGCCTAATGATTGAAAGACATAACAATGCTTATCGCACAAGAACATCAGTAGGACTTCCTGTAAACGTTTTTATTTACTATGAGATTATTGCTGAGGAACTTAATTAACGATAACATATGTACAATAGTTCTTTAGCAAGTCCAGTTAAACCCAGTATTCTGAGCAATATTCAACTACTTGTTGTATCCCGAGTTCAGTAAGTCGTTACCCGACATCGCAGGAATTATTATATCGTCCATGTTAGGACAAACAAGATTCTTCTCAAGGAGAATGCGTAGCTTCCCTTCGATCCAATCGCTGACCGTTGTTAATACAACACTCCGGTCGCCCACCTGTGGGATGGCCCGGATAGAGATGCGTGGCGGCTTTCTAAAGGAATACCTAAACAGTCTAGTCAGTAGGCGACCTTCAACACTTGACGACAACCATAAGCGATCAGAAGGCGGTGGCGGAATGTTGACGGTCATGGTTCCCTCCAAAGCGGTGACCTCGACGTTAAGTCTTAGCTGAGTTGAAGAGATTCCCTCCATCATCTTCTTAACAGGCTTGAACTCCACGGCTTCTTGGAAATACTTGCTTTGGGCCAGACGATCGACAAAGGAGAGAATCCGCCTTCCAGTCTTTTCTTTGTACGTCCTAAACGGATGTCACCTTATCCACCTTACATCTGACTTTATGCTTACTTGTTCTTGTCATCCTTGTTCTTTGATCCGAAATCTTCATCTGGACTTGACTCAGGAGACTCAGGAATCTCCTCGTCAGAGTAGTGATTTGGATTCGTTGACTTGTATAGACGCGAAATCTTCTTTACTGGTGCCACATCAGTACTTCCGTTTGTCAACTTCATCAAATTGACTCGTGTTTCCAGAACAAGCCGTATACCACCTTCGTATTTCATCTAGAATATTCAAACTTAAGCTATTGAAAAATGTACATCTGACCTCGAAGTCCGTCCAAATGCCCCACTGGTCGACTATAGGCGCGTAAACTCCCACAATTTGAGGTGCCAGTGTTCCTAAATCAAGACTTGACAGTTCCAATGTTTCGATGAAGTACGGCAAGTGGATTGTGGCCAATTTGGTTTGAATCTTGTCGCGAACAGCCCTACACCAATAGTCATCACGGCAGAAGTCGAAAAAGATCCTAAATACAATTGTAATGTAACACAACACTTAAGGACCAACCTTGTGGCGAGCAGATTGACGGCCATGACAATGTTGTTAGGAGCAGGCCTTTCTGGTTGAATCCACTTATTACGGCCAAGATCCATCATAACAGTACCCGTCTCCATGGACTTTTCTGAACTCGCTGCACCCATAACGTCAGCTAGATATCGATAAAAATGCACATGGTTCCCCAAGTACTGAAAGTACTCCAAATACATGGAACGCACGAGATTTATATCATCTGGGAGGGAAGATGCACGCTCCAGCTTCGCTCTCGCACGTCTTATTGGATTTCCCATCTTCGCATGGGACACTCCGTTCAAATTTGACAGGTCAATCTTCTCGGTAGGACGGGTGCGGAACTGACTACACGTTTCACGTAATCTAAGAAGAACAGAGAAAGTAGTATGCAAACTACATACAACCTTACCTATGGAACCAGCGTTCTTTCTCGCGAGCCGAACGGACAAATAGGTAAATCTTGGTAGGATTGTAGCGTCGTGCACTTTGGGCAGCTTGCATATCTGCTAAAGCATCAAGATCTCCGGTGGAATTTGCGCGCACGAGGTTTGCGGGTGGTTGAGTACTTTCATCATCTGTGCTTTCATCGGGATCATATCCTTCATCGCTTTCACGAATGTTACGCACATCTTCTGCTGTCGCTGAGATTCCCTGGGCGTTGGGTATGCCCCTTCCACCAGAAACATTATGGTCTGTTGAAGATCTGGCGAGGGCGGCACTTCCTTTTTGATCCGAGTTTGTTAAGACACTATTTGGTGACGCCAAGCGAATGTAAATAGGATACTTCCTGCTCCACCAGCGCCTTTTTGCGAGCCGTCTTGGGCGTAAGCTAATCTGTAATAGAAATCATAACAATATTAAAGTACTATGGGATTTTATAATGGAAAATTTCTAATGACATAATAGATTTAAAAAGCTAAGACACACAATTCAAGTTACGACACAATTCACTAGAATATCTATTTGGGCATACCTTGGCATCTCTGAGGTCGTAAATGCTTTGCCCGACCAACTTTGGCTCCGGTTCCGTTAGTGTCGGATCAGTGTGGAATGCATGCTTGAGAACAGCACGCTCTGGTCGTGAGATTCGAAGCATAGATCCGTCAAGGCGGACAAGTACAGTTTGCGCCTGGTTCACGTGATAGGTTACTGAACTGTATCTTCCTCTTAGCTCATTCATCCAACCTTAATATTCTATGAAATGTAGAAAAATATAATGAGCGTACCTTTATAGACAACGTCGAGTCTGGTTTTAGTCCTCTTTTCGCACTCATTTGACACATCGTGCATAAAGTCTTCGGGATTCCACTTTGACTCGGCAGGCACAACCGGGTCCGAAACGAAGAAATACAAAAACCCGATAAATGACAGGTACACGCCCCAGATGACGCCTAGTAAGAAACCTGAATAGGAATATAACTTAAGGTTGTTTCTGGAACTAAGCTTACTTGGCCAGATCCACGTGACAGCGATAAGAACAATCAGAAGCGTCATTCTGTGCCGGAAGAACGGCATAGTTCTACAACGCGTGGCCAGTGATTGTGGAAAGCTCTGTTTCCGCTCGCTTTCCTTATCAGATGCACCAACGCTAACAAATGATGTTGACCAGTTCAAGAAGTTCTTCACGGCGGTCTTCTCGTCCAATATTCCTCCGTTCTAAAAAGCAAGCTTTCATGATTCAGATAATGACTAATCGCAAAACAAACCGAAGCGGAATCACTGGAAATCGAAGGTGTGCAACTGCGCGCGACTGAAGCAACCGACACCTCTGATACTGCGTCTGGGTCAATGGACACCTGCAGCCCTTCGTCTATCAGCTCTAGACGAGACACAAATACTGTAAATAGACGCATGTTCACCTGAGCTCACCTGTCTTCTGTTTCTTTGATCTTGTCACGAGTTTTTTCCCTCTACTTTTTGCCTTATCGAACAGTGAAGCTAATTTGCCTGGTTCTCTAGACGAATCTGTCGACCCAATCGAGTCATGATCGCTCAGATCGACGGCTGATAGTCTGTTTTTCTTTTTCGAGTCTTTCGAGCTCAAACTTAAGTTGGAAACGGATAATGGCAACGATGCATCATCACCACATTCGTTAAATTTTTCGTATGAATCTACTGACCGCATAGCTACATCTCTGCTCGAAGTACACGCTGACAGTGATTGGCGTGGTACCTGAAATAATATTTGTATATCGAACGCAAACAGATCCTTCTTTAATATTATGACTTCTTAGAATATTAGCCCTATAGGAGACTCCTAGCCATTTCAGTTTGATCTCCTGCGCCTCAAGGACCAGAAAATAGTGAGTCCACTTGTACTTTACGAAACCATTAATCGTACGCAAAACAACAATTCTGCACTAGAGAGCTCTGCACAATAATTCTGTTTATATCGTGCAATGAAGAAATACGTACTGTTCAATGAAAGGAAGGTCAGAGAAAAATCGTTGAAGCAAGACCCGCTTTCAAACTTACGGAATAACCGGCAACTGGTGTATCATATTCATCGGAATCACCAGCAATATCGGCCATCCTTACTGAGAGTAACGCTGAATTGTCGAATGTAATGGAACGCCGTTCTAAAAGTGCACAGACCCTCAGCAAGGGTGTACAGGGTCCCCGAAAGATACCTGAGGTGACGCGCTCTCGGCTGTGTGACGACCTCGGAGGCACAGGCGGTGGCGGACCATAGCGGATCTGAGCTGGCTGCTCTTCGACCATTTTTCTGGGCTGAACGCACAGATGTTTTTCTTCAAATACGCACAGGAAGTGTCGGTGATTCACGAGGCGCAAGCGCCCTGGCCGCATGTTCCGCCAATGCAGCCAAGCAAGCCAGCATGAAGACGTGAAATAAAACAGTGCGCTCGACGCGTGCATTTACATTATAAAGACACAATTTAAATAACGAAAAAATCAATGATTTTAGCTCAGCAATTTGGATGAGCTTGGGCGAGGACGAAATCTGAAAAGAGCACATGGAATAGGGCAGAAGAGAAAGAATAAGAAGCTGAACGAGGGACGGGACGGGTGGATGCTTGATGGACACGAAGGAAGCGGGATGGCTTGGGGTTCCTCTCGCTTTCCTCCTCTACCACGACTGCCATATAACAATCGGTGTTCCATCGGTCGCTTGAGGTCGCATGTCCGCGCGTGTGACAGCGTGACGGACGGGTGGGACTGTGCTCTGTCGCCACGAGCGGAGTTACTACTTCACTTAGTATGCCAAGCCGGCCCGTTCCTTCGTCTGTCTTTCACAAAGCCTATCGGAGCAAACAGCGGACATCCATGAAGGGGAATGCACATTGACATCGCGTTTTTGTTGGCTTAAAAAAGGCAACGCGGAACATCTCCGCCATCGTCCGTTGCTCGCCTGCTTTTGAAGTGCACACATTGGCGCGCTCGATCGACAGACGGTTTCGGATTGCCGAAAGAAACTTGGTCGTGATATTCTGGATTGTTTTGAAGAAGTCCCTCTGCGCACGAGTGCAAATCGATTTTTATGTGGCGATTATTAACCATCCAATACGAGGGAGAACATGTGAAACAGCTGATTGTGATTACGAAGAGTTCGTACTATACCAGTTGATCATGCGGACTATGAGAAAGGTCATAATGGGTCAGTATTGTGACTGTCGAGAGCTGTCATATATATGCGCACAAAAGCGGCGTTTTTAATCTTGACCTGTATTTACATGTACCGTCTGATTAATTACGCAGATCCTCCTGCGGGAAGATTTGTAAACTTATTATGATTGTTGATGTTCCTGTGGGACAACAAATTTCCGACGTTCGGTATCTTTCCGTATTTGCATGCGCCTTTAGGTTCGTTTGTTATTTACATCCTTCTGGACATTATCCTTTTCACTCGTTCTCGACTGTTGTACAATCACAGCGGGCAGAAATCACTGCTCCACCTTTCTAAAAATAATAGTTCCGGATTTACTTCGTCCGCTTGCAAAGTTTTCATATCCGTTCGGTTTAAGGTGTTCACGTATTTTATTCTTCTTTTCATTGGCATTTTGACCAATTCTGTTATCCAACGTTCATTCTTCAACCGACGTTTAGTGCAAATTCAAATATTGACTTGCTCATCCAAAAGCCCGTGTCGCGTGCATGTCGTTGTTATGTTTGCTGAATAATCATTAGTACATGAATCACGCCTCCACTTTTCAGCCATGAGCTCAGTGGATAAAGAACTGGATGACGACACAATGATTTCCATTAAGGAAGAGCCCCTGTCGTCAGGCGAAGACGGTGAAGACGAATACGCCATACAAGTGAACGAGTCGCGCGCAGATGATGATTCAGAGATCACAATTGATGACCGAACAGAAATTCTACCGTATGAAAACAACTTGATGGTCGATACAATGGACGATGACGTCTTATTTATTGCAGCACGGTAAGTAATAACCATTTCCCAACATGCAAGCTCAGTACAATGTTGCAGTGGGCTTGGACTTGAACGTTTGTTTTATCTGCATTTGCACCTTTATTCGTCGCAGAAGCTTCTTGTATTAGTTATTAATACAATCCAGAATGATGAGGTTTGATGGATGCGGTATTTCTATATAATATTAGTCTTGCAGCATTTCTTCCTTAGAAAGATGACAGAATCCGACGCTGACTGTTCACCGATAGTGCTAAACTCGGAAACCTCCACTAAAGATCGGTAAATTGTTGTATCCGTAATTTCTGCATTCGAACATATTGCGATTCAGTGAAACACTGTACCACCAAGGTGGAGTTCAGTTCGTCACTTCCCGAATTTTAATGGTTGATTTGCTGACTGGACGGATTCCAGTAGAGAATGTTTCCGGAGTCTTGGTTTATAGGGCACACACGTAAGTGATCAATGACGGAATTACATTCTACATGGTTTAAACGTGTTTAGATTAATGACGAGCTTTCAAGAGTCGTTCATCTTGCGTTTACTGAGGGAAAAGAAGCCGGGAATTTTCGTTAAAGCATTTACGGATTGTCCTTCAGCCATTGCGTCAGGTGGAATTGGCCAACTCCAAAGATTAATAGACAAGCTTTATGTAAGGCGAGTACGAATAATTCCACGATTCGATGTGGAAGTGAAATCATGCTTTGAAAAGGATGGTCCCAAGTTGATCGAAATCAGCGTCGATGTGCCTTTTGCTTACAGAAAAGCCATGACACCATTAGTTGATATTATTCGAACTTGTGTCAAAGAACTGAAACAGTGTTCGCATGGTATAGAAGTAAGAATCTTTTTCAATTCCTAGTACGTTATTAGTGTTTTAGACGTCAGTCGCAGAGGAAAGCAATGCTCCGTGGTCTGGTGTAACGCCATCAGCACTAGAAATTGAGCTTAAGCAGAAGTCTCTCACACTGAGCGAGAAGCAACAACGATTGTTACGGGAACTGGATCAATTGAGAGCAATTTTGGAACAAGTAAATTTTCATCATATTTGTGCTGTGCTGCATTTTACTGTTTAAGTTGCAAGATCTGGATGCCGTCACCGCATATCGTTCCTTTAAGGCAATACGCAATTGCAAGGACGTAAGCTCTGCAAGATGTTTTTAAACATATTCATCTACGATTTGTACCTTTAGTTATTTAATACGAACAGTGGATGGGTTTTCACTCGCACAGCCGGAAAGATTTACACTGCACTCGAAGACATTGTGACAACAAGGAATTCCGAAGGACAGCCTGTCGCTTTGCGTAAGTTTGTATTGCACATGGAAAATGTTGATAGTCTATCTTGCAGATCCAGCGAAATGGGTTGCTTTCAGCTCTGTGCTAGAGGAAATTCGTGACATTACAACTCAGCGATTCACCGAGGGAAATACAACTCCGAGCACTGTTTTAATTCTAACGTCTTCGAAAGCAGTGTGCAACCAAATTGCGGAGTTATTAAAATTTGGCATATCGAGTATGGTTTCTCATCTCTTGAAAGAGCTAGCAGACGATGAGGGAAAAATCCACGAAGTGGAAGACGAGAAGCCATTATGGGAACCTCATCGTATTTTTATCCATGGGATCGATCACAGGCAATACAAGGTAAACTTTGACGTTTGCATTGTCATTATAGTGGTCAAATGCATTTAGAAGGACCGCGATGGTATGATGTCCGAATTAATGCAAGGACAGAAGAAAGCAGCGAGAGATGGACGTAAACGTCGAGCTAAAGCACAAACTGTGAAAGGGAAGAATGGAGGAGCGCAAACATTAATCTCTGATTATGGATTGGTGCACTATAAGAAAATGCGCGGATGGAATAACAACGAAGACCAAGCAGTAAGTTGAATTATAGTATATAACAAACAATCAATTTATTCTGGTCGACATTCGAAACAAAAAACTAGATATCTGACCAATTTAGCGTAAACGTTAGGGTTGGCGCTAGCCGACAACGATAGTTTGATTACTGAATCGATGGCTTTCCCATTTTGGTGAAGAACTCGATTTGCATGTCAGTGTCCGTGGTGACTCCGGCACAAGCAGTAATCAGCTTGGTGATCGATGTTATCTGCTTCATGAACGCATTGCTGACCGGTGTGCCTTGAGGTACCACTGGAGCCTTCAGCATCAAGCTGAGAAGTGAAAGCACAGGGTGGAAGTGCTCGAAGTTTTTGGTTGCTCCAGTCTGGTACTGCAATGAGTTTTTTCTTAAGTATTTGTGCGATTAGCCTATACCTTGATGCGACTGCATAATTCAGTAATCAACGCGAGGTCGAGAATTAGCGGTGCAGCGAGAAGTGAGTCTTCACAGGTGTTATGGATAACCAATGTTTGGTGTCCGCCCATGAAGATGGAGCAGATGTACTCATCCATAGCGCGCTTGCTATCACCAACAAAGGGTACATACTTGATGACGATGACATGATCGGGCTTCTTGCCGTCAGGGTACAGGATTTTGTTCGCGTCTACCATATCATCAACGACGGACGCTTTAGAAATTTCCTTGGATCTAAGGCTAACTGATAACACTTGTGACTAACCAAAACCTCACCGGAATTGACGCTGCTCGCTTAGGTTTTTTCCATCGTTGTTACCCAGGTGGTTGTAAGAAACAATGCTTTCCGGTTTCAAACCGCTGTTCACTAGGAAGTCAACAAGGGCGGACTTGAGCTTGGTCTGTCCAGACTTGAAGTCGTCCCCTCCGACAAATACTTGGTGCTAAACGGGCGTGTCTGCAACCAAAAGCAATACGCATACCTTCTCAGCGAGTTCTATGATTCCTGGGGCCAATGTATTTTGTGGGGAACCATTGATGTAGTGAGCTCCTTCAAGGATAGAAGCGATAGCAAAAATGTTCGAAGGGGAGATTTCATCGTCATTGGATTCGATCGATTTGAGAACTTCATCAGCTGTCATGTTCAGTCCCTCGCGGATTTCGGAGTAGCGCTCAGTGTTAGCTGTCCACAACACGATGACACAATCTGTTTAACTCAGTTTTCTTTATATACGTTGTGCGTGTAGCTTACCGAGCTTGTTCTGTTCTTTGAAATCACGAATGTCGCGGCGAATGTGCTCCAAATGCTCAGATTTTGTGGCCTTCTCGATGACGTTATTCACTCGATTTTCCTGGTTCGTTGCAATGAAATCCGGGTAATAGATAGATGGGCGAGGGACGATGTGCTCCATCTGAGGGCGAAGCTTCTCAATAAGCTCGGGTTCGAAGACCTAGTACGATATATTAAGTTGAGCATTTTATGTTTGTAAGTACCTTAGCGCGAAGCATGGCCTCATAGAGATTAGCGTTGTTGATGTCCCAACCATCGATGATGAGGTTGTTTGGATCCACCATCGGAATAATCGAATTGAAGGGAACATGCACCTGCGCTTCGCCGTCCCATCCAAGGTGAACAGTAGTCGATTGAGTGATCGAGCCGTAATAATTGGCAGTTTGAATGCCGTTCCTCGTGCGCCACGACATCTTTTCGCGGTTGGCAATAGTAGCTCCAACTACAGTAGATCCGTTGTTTCCTCCAAGACCGACGAGCAGCAGTCCCGTGCGATTAGGAGTAAGCTTCGTTTGGAACTTGTAGTTGTAAACTTGAGGAGTAATATGAACAGTGCCGTCATCAGAGACTTCCACCTTGTTTTTACGGTAGGGATATTCGGAGGTCACAGTATCACCATCAACAACCGAATATGGTGAATTGATCAAGAGCTAAATGAAGAGATTAAGGTTAGGAAACGTTAATTTTTTATATACCTTGTTGTTCAGCTTAGAATGAGCACCGTTCACACCGTTTTGCGACGACATGGCTGAGCGCGAGGGAGAGTAACCCAAAGAGTAAATCTGAAAATATTTCGAGTGAAGCAATCCATAGAGCCGTCGCATCAAACTTCGTTGATTTAACTGAAGGTGTTTCGGTGCTTTTTATACGGTAAGAGGAAGTGTTTATGTTAAGCCAGACGGTGCACGAAACTTGATCTTCTAAACAAAATTGTGCTTTTGTTTGTGGTAGTGCGACCAAGCTCTATTTCGGAAAGGGCAAATTAAGCACGTTTCGAGAACAGAATTTCAAATGAACGTGCCAGAGCCGATGCCGGCGTTGCACCGAGGCACAACATACGCGCATATGCGAGAAAGCTAATGAATGAATCTGAAATCGATTGTCCAACACAGCGTTGCCCCGCTTAAGGCGTCTTCACCTTTTGCATACCTCGTGGAGATGTATTTGCATCAACATGTTCTGATCCTCTTATCAACTTCCTTACAATTAAAAAATAAAAATAATAAATACCACAATATTTATTATGAATTCGTTTCAGAATAATGAAAACAGAAAAGAAGCTGATTCGAATAGTGAAGCCAGTGGAAGTTGTCAGTCTCAACTTGTGAATGAAGTTCCATTCGAGGATCCTCAAGTTCTCATTCTTGCACATGGGGAACGATATAATCTCATTAACCATTTGGAGTCTTTGAAGCCCGAATTCATCATATTCTACAATATGGATCTACTGTCTCTTAGAATTGTTGAGGTTTGCTTCTTCTAATGTGGTTGCTTGTATCCCATGTTTTTCAGACCTTCAAAGCTGTGAATCAGTGTCCCATGAGAGTGTATTCGTTAATGTACCGAGAGTCAACGGAAGAGGATCGATACCTATGTTCCCTCCAGCGAGAACAATTGGGATTCGAGCAGCTTTTAAGGGAACAAATGGTAGCTAACATTTTCAAAATAGTTCTGTAGATGCATGTGCTGTTGCAGGTGCTTCTTGTACCACGGGAGTACAACATTGAACGGGAACAACCGCCGATGATACAGAAGTCAACTCGTGACGCACGAAATGCCCAGGATTTTCAGAACCCCAGTGTTATTATTGACATGCGTGAATTCAACAGCGAACTACCAACCGTGTTATACAAAAAAGGAATTGATCTTATTCCATCAACTGTGGAAGTTGGTGATTACATTCTCTCCGACGATATCGCGGTTGAGCGTAAAGCACTCGATGACCTCACCCAGTCGCTCCATTCAGGTCGGGTCTTTAAACAGGTCCAACAGGTCTGTCCCACAGATGATAATGTAATCCAGTTGACGTGACCACCGCGTTCTAGATGATAGCAAGTTATAAACATTCCGTGCTCCTCATAGAATCGAGAGAGAAATTCCGCTTGAAAATGGTTAACGGAGGTCCTTTCCAGGTTTGACTACTGTCAGTTGATACCCATCCGATTGATTGTTTAGGGAGAAATGACTCGCCGCTGCTGTGAAACACGATCGCTCTTTTGCATCCTGCTTCGCTCAAACCCTAAGCTGAACTGTTTGTGGAGTTTGGACCCTAGAAACACCGCAGAGCTTTTTGAAGAATTGAAGGTATTCGCAATATTTAAGGCAGCATATACTGTAGTCCTTTCTCTATTTAGATGAATCAAGCCAACCCAAGTTTGGAAAAAGCACTCGCCATAAAATCGGATGACGGTAGCAATGAGGAGGGTAAGCAATATTACACATTTGTCGAGGTGCATAGCTGTGTGAAACGTAAGCTAACAAACATGAGAGTAGACATTTTCTGTACGACGCTTTTCCAGTCTGCTATTTTGCTTGTTCCTTGCTTTTCAACACTGGAACATGCAGCGGATATCTAGGGGACACGGCTGTGTTCACAGAGCACACCATTCGTGTAGTATAAAATCAGTTCGGTTAGGCGTGACGTCAATAGTTAGATGCACTTGTATATAATGAAAATTGCTTTAAAATGAAAGCTAAAAATTGTTTTCAGAACCCTTGGACGGTGCAACTGGAACGGTACAAGCAGAAGATGGTCAGAAGAAGACAAAGACGAAGAAGTTGAACAGTGTCCTCCAGAGACAAATGATTCATATTCCTGGTTTAACCGCAGGTGACGCCGAACGAATTATGAAGTCCGAAGTATTGTCGAATTTGCACCAGCTAGCAGCTGCCTCGGAGAGCCGGATTATGGAGGCAAATAACCAAAACGCCGTACAAGCTCAGAAGCTCGCTCACTTTTTTTCTGTTGATTTCAGGTACTTGTGATATCGTACTGCGTGCATTCTACGTCTTTACGGGTTGTTTCATAAAATGTTTCTTTCTTTCAGTGGTAGTTATTGTTGGTGGTAAATATTTGCAGTGTTATTATATAGAGGATGTTTCATCACCTTCTTTGTGGTGCTAATTTTCGTAAAAGTAACGTAAGGAGCCTGTGGTTGTTTTTGGACTTGCAACTGAACATACGAACTGTATAACTTAGTTTGAAATTTGCAATCTAGGTCTAACCACGACCGTGACTGAATACCATATTCTGCTCGTCCGTTCTTCGTTGGATCTGCTCGTCGGAGCGTTCCCCACACCATGAGGTTCTTTTGTTGGCTATACTTTCTGAGGGTGGGTGTCACGTCTTCCTTTATGTGGGTCGCGTCTTGCAACGTGTTTTTATTGTTTTTACAGTCATGTATTCAGAGTTCTATGTCGGCGAGGTCTGCTAGATCCAAGAAGAAGCGGGCGACCCTCTCACTGGAAGAGGATCCAGTCATCAAGAAGGGGGAGCACTTCATGGTGCTTTTGGAATGCCCCAACGTGACGACAGTGGAAGTAGCGGCTGAGGTTCTCGAGGAGAAACTCTTCAATGTTCCTAACCCAATGTTGAAGGACAAAAAGGGAATTCTGCCAGGTAAGTGGGAGCATGTAGGATTCAGATTGAATGCGTGTTTGTTTCAGTACTGGCTCCTCGGTTGGCTGAAACCGCAAAGGAAGTGCTCGAGAGAGCGAAGGAAACAAGCAAGAAGCGCGGCAAGAAGCGAGGAGGTAGATCTCGTGAGACGCCGAAGAATGTCAGCTTCACGCTGTACTACGTTCACTACCACTCACGGGATCGCCGTATGGACCGCTGGTTGCCCAGCTGGAAGTTCATCAAGCGCATCCCGTCCGAGACGGCCAACTTGCCCACCGGTCCTGTTCGCACAAGAAGCAAGACTAGGTTTGCACAAGAATTCAGCCATGAGCCGAAGGATCCAAAAAGCATGTCCGCGAAGGATGCCAGCATCGAGAAGGAATGGCAGGAGGTAGGTCGGTTCTTAAAAGACCGGAGTTTATGGTTTTTCTGGCTTCAGCTAACCAAGATCAAGTTGGTGGAGGCAGTGCGGTTCTCGAAACACATCATAGAAACCTGGTACTACTCGCCATACCCCGAGATCTACACGCAAAACGGGATTATCCTCATTTGCGAATTTTGTCTTCTGTACACGTTTGACATTGTGGAGTTCCATTGCCATAAGGTAGTGTGAGTGACTCCTATCCTACAATCATACCATCTTTTTAGGGAAAAGCTTGTAAGAAAAGGAAGCCACCAGGGACAGAAATTTATAGGAAGGATAAGCTGACAGTGTTCAAAGTAAATGGGCACGAAGACAAGGTTTGTTCAGGGATGAAGTCGCTTCTTCTACTTTTCCAATTTAGTTTTATTGCCGAAGCTTGTGTCTCTTGGGAAAGCTATTTCTGGATCACAAGTCGCTGTTATACGAAGTGGACAAGTTCATCTTCTACGTCTTGTGCGAAACTCACGGTGATGGTTCCGAACATCCCGTCGGCTTCTTCTCCAAGGAATCAGCCATTCCCGAGAACAATCTTGCTTGCATTATGATCTTGCCTCCGCATCAGTGCAAGGGTTATGGCAGCTTCCTAGTACAGCTCAGCTATGAGCTGTCGCTTCGCGACGGAGTCATTGCTGGCCCCGAGTATCCTCTCTCCGACACGGGGAGGACTTTGTACCGCAAATACTGGACCACAGCGTTGGGCCTCCTGTTCAGGAAGATAGGGCTCAACAATCCCATTAGTGTTAAGCAGCTTTCAAAGCTGACCGGGTACAGGGATTTTGACATATCGTACGTAATCGACGTATGGAAGCTCGTCGATAGCCAATGTGTTGAAACACGCAAAGGTATGTTCGTCTATTTGCCTTAATCACTTCTTTTGTTATTTAGATGGAGATGTGACCGTTGTCGTCTTGAAGCACGCCTTGAGCCCAGGAAAGAGGCCACGCATCATTATGGATTACAACCTTCTGCGCACATAATCTCGACAGCGTTGATGCCGTTTCTCTGTTACTATACTTTTTTCTCCAATAAAGCCTTTTCTGTTGCTATCTTACCTCCTTTGGCTTTCAAGTTGCTTACAACTGCTTGCTAGTTTCTTCTGGACTCGAGTGCTTCAAGAAGTTGGAGTGCACTTCAAACTTTACCTGAGATCTAACGCTGAGTACTTGGTTTTCCCTGGTGTGAGTTGTTCTAGGATACGTTGTACCGACCCCGTGATTATGTCTCCTATGGTTTAAGAATATTGGACACTGCAGACGCAAGAATATTGGACTATGTATATAACATACTATAGTAGAGCGGCATATGACGTAATAATTGGTGATCAATGCAAACAGGTGCAAATCCCGTTTAGTGGGGAGGGACCGCCTTTGATAGACGCATAACCACATAGAATATTAACAACGGTTCCGCGCAAGGTAGTAAAGTGGAAGTGAGCAAAAAGGAATGCTCACTCGGGCGCGGAATGTGATTTCTTACTCGAACAGCTCACCTATTTACCTCTTGTTTGATCCTCTTCACGCAGTATCCTGTCTGAACATCTTTAGTACTCAAGTTTTAGATGACAAGTTTTCGCAACGGTTGGTTTTCTGGTATGATTCCATAGTAGGACACCCATGTGCGCCATACATGAACCAAGGCGAGAGTGAAATTTCCCATCGGATTGCGGCCGTTGTCCTGTTGCCGCCTTAATAATAGCTACTGCGAGCGGGTATACTGCTCGTAAAGGGGCTTGCCAGCGACCAGTCGCTGTCTACGGTCGAGGTGCCGAACGTGCGTTTTCAGGTTCCCATTGCTTAATTAATTATATGAGTTTGGGTGACCAGTCCGCTATTGTTTAGTCCCTTCCGAACCCGTCTTGCTCACAAGGAATCCGAATTATGCTTTTTCTTCAGAGTCATGTTGTGGTTTATCTACTTTTAGCGGCTGCCAACTATAACATTATTTTATTGACAGGACTGTGAGCAAACCGGTATACAATATACAAGCATGGATATGCATACGACCACTGGATTCGCGTCCACGAAATTTACCATAGGAATACAAATGCTTTAAAGTGAGAAACGTTTCCGAGCAGAAACGTTTCCGAACATTTAGAGAAAACGTTTCCGAGAAACGTTTCCGTGCATTTACATGTTCCAGTCCTACAGCGCCCTTTAGGTGATTTGCTAGGTTTGGGAACCTTCTTGTAAGTTCAGCATTGAAAGCACTAGCACATACATGGATGATTTAGGGACGTTTCCATGTCAATGGTCAGGTTTTCATTTGTTCAAATTTAGTGACTGTACAGTCAGTCGTATTTCGGTATATGCAAAAAAGCCGAGCATTACAAAGAAGTGGAAAAGCGCTCAAGCTCGTTCGCATAGAGGTAGCGTGCGTGTGACTCATAATTGTCTACTTCCGCCAATATTTTTTAAAACCGCCTCACCGCCACATGTAGTCCAATATAAAAAGAGTGCTTCATATTTTTCAGAGACCCTTTTGCTCATTCTTCTTTTTCTTTCGAATCGATACTTTTTGTGGTGGTATCAGGTCACTGTTTTGAGCTCTCTCTAAGTTGGCGTTCGTAATTGTTGCTTTGTGACTAACAGAAAGGACATGGAACACTATTACTGACGGATCTGTGCTTTCGACATCGCTTGTTGGGTGGCAGTCTTCTAGAACCGACGCCGGTCAAACTAATTCTATCTGATTAAGTAAAAGGTAAGAGTTCTCGGAAAAGAACTTACTATGCTTCGGTGCGCAGATCCTTCTTGTGCAAAAGGCGGATAATTCCGAAAGTAAATCTCGATCAAGATCTCATTTTCCCGCACACGGCCTTTTTCCAAAAAGTTGTGGGAGTGAGAAAGAGACTTACCCCAATCAAGCACTCACTCTCATACTGTGAACGTCTAGGCCTGTGTTGTTATTCCGTTCCCCGTCGCTTTACGTCGGTAATTGGTATCCATGTCCGCCAAATCTCTGCTCCGAAAACAATAATAGTTTATCAATGTTAAGGACGTATTTTGTCATTAAGTGATCTGTATAAGAATGAAACACAGTCTAGACCGTTGTCTGTAGTATGAAAACAAAGGCACTTATGTGAAGAGAGCGATAATTAGGCGGCGTTTACAAGGAATCGTCTTTATTTTATTGTTTGTGCCAAGCAATTTGGAAGCGGCAATTATATTCTTGTGATAAACAAAATTTAATGAACGTCATTTTGCATCTTTTGCCTCTTCAGTACCGGGCGCTAATAAAGTAAAATTTGAATAAACGAAGGCAGAAAAGGTGAGCAAAAATTGAAAGTTTTGTAATTTTACTTACCTTTGTCAGATAAGGTTCTTTGGCACATAAAAATGAAAGGTACTGTTTGAAGGCATTTAAGAACCTTGACTATCGGACCGTTTCTTTCATCTCAGATGAATGTGTTCTCCTAATTCTATGTATGCTGCTGTGCTGCGTTTGAGAAAAAGGGCACATTAAACCTTCAATCTGGCAAACCTTTTTTTTGTTCTGTGTGGGTAGCAATGGCACGGAAATGCACTATTAAGCTGTTTTTCGGCGGACTACATTTTTGCATCATAACTTCGTTTTTCGTATTCTCAGTACAAACCCTCATTTCAAGCAGGAGTAGATGAACTTGTCAAGATGCACAGCGTAGAATCTTGTATCTTTTTTAAGTATTAGCAAACGGATAGCTGTGATAGTCTTTCGTATTGACTGGACTGAGGCATGCTCTCCTGGGAAGTTGAATAATGATGTAGGAAATGATTTGACAACAAGAAACGGTATGCTTAACCCTGGGCGCATTTTTTTCTTAAAGATCAGAACTTAGACGCATTTAGGCATAGGATTATGCTCCCTGCAGATCTATTCAAGTCGAAGCTATATATTCCCGTACCCGTAAGTGAAAGTTTGAAGATTATTCGAGAAATTTGTATTCTTGCTACGATAGGTCATGCTCCACCTAAATTATAGTTTCGCAGATATTCTTTATACTCTTTGCAGTGGGTACATCGATGGCATTAACATTAACGTGCGTGTCAGAATCCGTTTTACATCATTTTTTAATTGTAGCGCCCTAGGGCGGGGCGCGAATGAGCGTGGTAATTAATCCAGAGTTGGGTGGTTTTCTAAAGGTAGAGGTAGTCGCGGTGGACAAACCGTCTGGAGGTGCTTCCAACGAAGCCAGTTTGTATCTTCGCTATAGTAAAACAGCGCCTTTCGCTTCTTATTGGGTTGGGTGCTGGTCACGTACGTACATGAAGTATATCCGCGTCATTTCTCACATGATGCCGGTTCTGCGGTGTTGACCTATCAGTTCAACCCCTTTCGAACCGAGCGCAGGTACGATACGTTTTCCACGAGTTTTCCGTTTACTAAGATTTCCGCCGTTCTAATCAGCTGGCGTCTGTCACGCAAATTTCTAAAAATACATGAATTTCCGCTATTTAAGGAGAATAATGATCGCTTGAAGAACGAATCTGTGTCGACGCTGACTGCTTGTAGTATCCGGAACGACGCGATGGGTGCCTCGCTGTGCAAGGGAGCTCAGAAGAAGGCCGTCGGCTCATGGGTCAACAACGACAGTGAAAATCCCTTTGAGCACTCTTTTACGAAGAAGGAACGCATCTGCCTCCGAGAGACGTATCAGGTACATTTCGTTAGATCTTACAGTTATTGTGCCTCTCATGAGAACAGCGACTGTAGACCGCTATTTTGAAGATTTATTTCAGAAGGTTTTTACTTTTACTACCTATTTTTACTAACAAAAGAAGAGAACTAGATGTATGTGATTGCTTATTTCCACTTTCGTATCGATTACCAAAGGCCACCTGGCCAAAACAGCCCGCTAGTAACACATAACTATGCACTATAACCTAAAGTGTTCACCTTGGCAACAATCGCGTCATACGCGGGCTTAATACAGTTAATAATTGAAGTCGCTGAACGGCTTTGGCGCCGCTGGCTTGCTCGACGGGCTTTACACGGGACCCCCTTAGGCGATCGGAAACGCCATTGATAAGCTTTGGTTCCCCGTTTTTAATTACATATGACGTTGGATTTAATGAGTGCTCGGCGGACATAACAAATTCGATAATTTGAAAAGAGCAATTGGATACCATAGGCACTTGGGAACCTTAGCCGTTGAGTCGGGAACATGTGAACATGACCCATTGTACGTGTGATGCAGTGAAAGCTGTGCGGCTTTTCTTCAGAACCCTCCATTCACATATCAATCTCTTGAATTTCTCGCATTTTTATCTATAAAAGTTTGGATTTTTTGGGTTTTATACGCGAAATTCTCTTTTTAAATCAGTTTTTAAAGCACACTTTCTTTTTTATTAGAATAGGCGTTTCTCTTGGAAAAACATAGTTTTTTAGTTAATGGAATAAAATCTAACATTTACTGTTGAAATGTTTCAGCTTTTGAAAAGTTGGATAGAAGCTGCTAGCTTAAAAAGTGACATAAAATTTGTATTCAACCGTATTCTTGGTGCTCCAGCAGTATTTGAGCCTTGACCCCGAACAATCTGAACCCCTCGTGGAGAATCTAAGCTCCCTAGGAACATCTGAGTCCCAAGGGGAATCTGAGCCCCCTCGAAAATTGTATCACAACAACAGGCGCAAGTTTAACAGCAATTCATTTATTGTATCAATGAGCTCAGATTTTCCGAGGGGGCTCAGATTAGTCGGCGGAGCTCAGATTCTTCTAAAGAACCGTATTCTTTTGTTCGAATGCTCTACCAAGAACAGAAGGAATTGACAACTCTGTTTTGTTTCGCATGTTTTCTTATGGGGAAACAGCCACACGAAAGTTAATTACCGCAAGAGTGTTTATTTCCCACCGTCCTGGTTTATATTGTAGTATAGCGTGCGGAAACGACATAAAAATACGATTGGAATATGCTGTAAACAGTGTGTGCTGGCAATTTAAATGCCCATTTAAAAATCACCTTTCGGTTTACGGTAATCCCAATTGGCCCATGCCTAACGGCGATTTTTATGTAATTACCGAATGCGCAGACTGGCCATTGAGGTAGTGCTTAGCAGCGCTATTTTTGGAAGTTATCGCCCGAATAACGAGTTTGACAATTGTCGGACTTTGAGCTTTAAGACATTCCTGCAAAGCTAATGGATATTTAAGTCAAGGAGTAAACTCCTAAGGAAGTGTTTGTGTGAAGGTGGAAGCACAACTGAGGTGTGCTAAAAAGTTACCGCATGAATAACTTATGAATGAGCAAACACAATCAGAAAAATGCCTATTTTCAGAGGCTTCAAGATCCAAAGGAAATCATAGGACGAATTTTCTTGGACATTGTGAATGACGTAGCCCCTGAAGTGAAGAAGGTTGTTAATTATATTCCACTCTGATAAATAAATAAAACAATTAAAGGTATTTGGTGTGGAGAGAGTGCCGCGGCCAAACATGCTCAAAATGCCCAAGTTGGGAGGGCACGTTGCTCGAGTCAATGATATCTTCGATCAGGTAGAGAAGAGCGGTGCATTTGCAATACAGTATCCCTTTCAGACGACTTCTATGCTGGGTTACACGGAAAACGTTCTGGGAGCGTGGCAACTCATACGGAAGACTGGCCGTGCGCACACGAAGCAGCAGTTTTTGTTGGAGAATCTTAACCAACTGGAAAAGAATTACTTCCAGGTCGTTATCGACTACTTCCAAGAACAGTTCTTGCCTTATCTTACGGGTGAAAAGGTTGTCTCACTTCCTTCGCTCGTTGCTCACCGTCTCTTTGCCAGGAGGAGCCTTTACAGGAGGGCCAAGAGCGCAAGAAGGTGCGCTTTGCACAGAACTACACGACTATCCTCATCGAAGACGTGTGGAAGCGATTCTTCTCCATTCTCATCGCTCAGATGACTGACTCGTTCGAGCAAGAGCGGACAAAGGTTAACCAAGCGCAGACCCGGAAGGCGCTAACGCCTCATCTTATGCCTGATGGCAGCAAAAAGAAACAAAAGGTAGTGGCAGTTGCAAATTGCCTAAGAAGTTTAAGTGCGTTTAGGAGAGCCAAAGTCAGTCTGAACAGGAGCCAGAAATTAAGGAGAAGGAACCGGAACAAATGTACGAGGACCCGTTCTAAGAAGTTATGCCGACGGTCAATCACGTTATACTGGAGTTCCTCCAATAAAGCGCCAGAAGCATGTGCGTTATTTATTGTGTAGGGAGAATGTACATAATTCATTTAAAGAAGTCAGACGGTTGTCAGATTGTCTAGCAAGATAGTATCTCCGGAACAGGTCGAATAGAGTTGCGAGAGTGGAGAGAAGCAACTTGGTATTGTCAGGTGCCGAGCAAAATCAACGTTTAGCATCGGTTTTCGGGTTTCCGATGCGATGCGAATTTAGAAATTCTTGTGACTCCAAAAACTGATCCTTTATCTTTCTGTTTTGCTTCTTTCTTCGTGATTTTGATGTTATTTTGTTCAGCAGATTTTTTTGCGTCGTTTGCATCAAAGTTTGCCGTATTTGGGGGAATTTTTGCGGAATGAGAGGCTAACGATTTTTATAGTATCGGAAATCGCAAAATCGAAGCAAAAAGGAAAGATAGAAAAGCAGTTTTATGGAGTCACAAGACGTTGGATTTCGCAATTCGAAAAACCAAAAACCGATGCTAAATGTTAATTTCGCTCAGCATCGGACAATATGTCCTCAACGTCCTTTCCGTGTCTACCAATGGATATGTAATTCGTCCATGTGCACAAAAACGAAATTTTAGTCTTCATTTGAGATCATCTAAAATTTTCAATTTGGCGAAGAATATCCTGCACTTTCCTTCCATATGATGTATGTATTTAAGAAGCAGCGCCAGCTCCCCATTCCCCTTAGCGTGATGACCTCAACGCTCAAAAAACGGCGCCTCAGATCGGTCCAATCAGCGCACCTATTATAATTCGTTATTTCGGTCACATAATTAACTGTCGGCGACTGTTTGAAACAATGCGAATGTGACACACCTATGTAAACCAATCCGCGTTAATTGAGCACCGAGCGCACGTGTGCCTTTTCGGCGGCGACGATGGGTCCCTCTTTTGGCGCGCCGACACGACTGTCGCCAGTTGCTCGAGAACGGTCGAGAGCCGCGAATGACCTTGCCATGACAAATCCACATAATCCCGTTGTGGCGCGCGCGTCTCGGGTGTCAATTGAATATTCAAAAGTCTTTGTTTTCGCCGTTCTTCGAGGCCAAACAGCACCATGTCCTAAGTTGTTGTTCACTTGGCGGCAACGACAGTTTGCTGAAAGGGCCATATTTTACTTCTACAACATAAGACGGTGAGACTCGAACATAAGAAAGAACGACGAAGACTGAAAGTAGAATCTCCTCATTTGTACAGGCATGAACTCCCTTACAGGAGAAGTTGACCCTGGATGGACAGCATGGGCAGCTTTTGTCACGACATTCGTGGTAGAGTGGTTAGCATTCGCGTCTATCGCGTGCGAAGTTCCTTGGAGTTCCTCTCATATATCTCCTTATTTTAACTTTCACTTTTAGTTGACAGGCGAGGACAAGATTCACTTGGTGGTAAGATAGGCGCTAGAATTAAATAGATAAATAATGAAATGGCTATTAATATGTAGGGAAAAGTCACTATTTCACAAATAAAACGTCAAGAAACAGTTTCATGGCACAAAACTGATGCCAAATCCCTGAAAAATTGATAGAATAGACCACTTTATTTATGAGTGTGAGCATCTCACCATGTCCTCGGTAGTATAGTGGTGAGTATCCGCGCCTGTCACGTGCGAGACCCGGGTTCGATTCCCGGCCGGGGAGTATCTTTTTTGGCCCTTTTAATTTAATTGATCTTGTTTTATCCTATGTCCACAATTGCTTTGTGTGATCATTTCAAACTCAATTGACGGTGGTGAACTACTTGAATTTCCCAAACGTGTACAGGCAAATAGTTCCAAAGCGTCTATCGTGTGGTTTGATTCCTTACAAGAGAAAAACATTTTTTTTAAGTTCTGAATTGGAGTTCCTCTCATATATCTCCTTATTTTAACAAGAATACAGTGATCTAGGTTTATCAGTTCTATAAGTACTAGTAGTAGTCTAGTAGTAGTCATAGTAGTCTCCCTCATAGTAGAACGCCCTGTAACCATCTTGTACTCTTAGGACAAAAAGGCAATAAGGACTTTCTTAAGGTGCCACTCTTTAAATGACAGCACCCAAATAAGGAGAGCGAGATGGATGGTTCCTTCCACTAACGGTAGCCCATAATTTATCACGCAGATGCAGACGTTTTTTTGTCGTTTTGCTCTCCCCACAAAGCGCCACGGCGCGAGGGACGTCGCCGCAACGACGAGTCATTCACTCCTCCCTGATGGTTTTTTGTGCCATTTCGAATTCGAAGCGATCTTTTATTGTCATCTCATTGTGTGCACATCGCCGAATTCGAAAACGCGATATGGCATATGCGGAGAGTGACATCTTAATCCTGCACCAGCAAAAACCGTCTGGTTTGTAGTTCGCCGCTGGCGCTCTATGTCCTCTGGAAAAAAGTTTGTCGCGCGCGCCTAATTGCCGAAAATGGGAAACAGCGAAAAAGCTCATCAAATGGCGCGAAGTGGATGTTTCAATGTTACGGTAACGGCGTTACTTTTGTAACAAAGTAGTGTAGGGGATCAGCGAGGAGCACCGAAGCTATCGAAGGCTTCTCTGTGGGAAGACTGTTTTGGCAAGCGTGCATATACGTTGTTAGAACAATTAGTTACGGACAGTTCCAAGGGTTACAGGGAATATTATGGAAGTTATGTAAGTTTTAGCACAAGAAAGGGTTACAGCTTTATACGGTGGTTTCCCCCTCGGGATCGGAAGAATCTTGAATCTGCTCCTGCAGAGCCTCATTGTCCTGATCCTTCACAGCAACATTAGGCTCCGAGATTGGTCCGCTCTCCTCAATGTCTTCGGTGTTCTCCTCAGTAGTGGAGGGAGCAACGCCGTTGTTGTCCGACTCCTTAACGATCTCAGGTTCTTCGGCGTGGCTCTCCTGGACAGTATCGTCCAAAACAGTCGCCGCATTTTTCTTGGCCAAGCTTTTGGTGCGAGGGGGAACGACCGGCGGCTCACTAGTTTCGTCAGCAATGTCCTCCGGCAAAGGAGTGGGAGTCGGAGCAGGCTCAACGCTCTCCACGGGTTCTTCAATGGTCTCGGAGACGGTGTCATTGGCCTCTTCAGCGATGGTATCAATGGGCGTCTTTTCGGTAACGGATTCAATGCTCATGATGATCAGGTTTTCTGAAAAGAAGAAGGTTTCAAATCGGGGTTTAGTGGTTTCTCTGAACACACGAAGGGATTCTGACACGTTTGGTTTGGTTTTCATAATTTGGGGACAACTGACGGGGACTATTTTGGAAAGAAGGGAGGGGATGAGTCCGTGTTCCGTAGACGACGGAAAGGCTGAAGCATGACTAAAGGGATCCTAGTTACGCAGAGGGATAACTGCCGAGATGACGGAAGAACGACTGCTCAGGACCCGGCGGCGAATGATACTGAATCTGATGCGGCTCTGTGCCGCTTAAGTGGAGCAAAACTTGGAGAATCTGGACGTCATCCTCGATCCGTGCGACGCTCCTGAGTCACCAAGTGGCGCCCCGCACGTTCATCATCCGCGTCCCTGCCTGGAAATTGTCGGATATCCTCTAGTGACTCAATGAGCGCCGAATATCGGCCGGATAACACGGAGGCCGTGAGGTATCAGTTGTGAGTAACTCGGTTTTTATGACTTTTGAGCCATGCACTGTTTCGAAGGAAAGTGAATCATAAAGTTAGGTAGTGCGACAAAAGAGTATTCAGCATAGTAACAAAGGAACGACTGACTTGCAGAAGCCGTAGCTGGTTAAGGAAAACTTAAAATATGCTCGACTGGACGCGAGTGTGTAAACCTGCAGCTCGTAGCAAGATGAACGGAATGTTCCTTACAGAAATCAGCTCTGCTTTTCTGCTGATTGTTAAGTGCTCATGTGTATTCTGGACAATGATTTCATGATGGCATAAGCGTTTCCATGTGATTCGGGAAATCGATTTTACGAAGCGTCGGGAGTTGTGAATAGTTTTGTCACTGTATAGAACTATTCTTCACATACACATGATGTGATGTCTTTCGATACAGTATTACGTATCGGCATGGAGGATCCAAATCGAACCCTCAGTATATAGTTTTAAATAAAAATGATGATCATGAGTCACAAGTGGATCCTGTCTCGAGATCGGAATCGAGTAACAACAGTTCTTTACATAGAGATCTTGTTAGATGTTCTTATTATTACTATCCTTTTAGAACGTCATGATTTTGTGTCGCTAAGAATGGGCCAGAAGGCCCATACCATAGTTAGGCAAAAACAGGGACCAAAAAGGGCCAAAATAAAGCCCTTTAAAAAGAATAAGAGCAACGGCAAGAATTTCTTTGATATCGTTGATTTTACTCCTGCATACAGTGTCCAGAGCAAAGGCTGTTACAGTAAGTGTATTATCTGCGTAGAAACTCTGTCATATAACTCCCATTCGTTCTTCTACCTTCCCTCCTCATCAGATAGAACGACAAAGATGAACTCAACTCCTATTTCGTCCAGCGATAAGATCTTTTCAGCGCAACCTTCAGCGCGGTGACTGTTGCATGTGGCCAGCGTCCATTTCGCGCACTCATCCCGCCAACCGTCATTTGCGCTAATTTGCGCGGAACACTCGTAAAAGCTGCCTCCTTTCGGTTTCCATGTTCCATTAACTTTATATCGCTTCGCAAACAACACTTCAGCCTCTGTGCGCGTTGCCGCCAAAGCGCGCCGCGCGCGCACCTCAAGTAGCCGCACGCCGTTTGTCAACAAACTCCACGCGCGTAAAAGTGTGCCGCAACCGGTGGCGAGAAGATGGCGGTCACTTCTCGCTCGCCGCCACCGACATAAACGCATGCGCCAACAACGTGACGATGTTGTCTTAGCGGCGATGA
>KN172076.1:0-19151 GCA_000757755.1 Steinernema glaseri
AAAATTCGGAAAATTAGCTCACTCGCGAACATTGCTCGTAAGGATAAAACATAAAAGATTATAGGCAAACACTCATTTTGTGTCGATGGTGATGGTGAACGATCTGGTTGTTCCGCTGCCCTTTGCCAATGAAATGAACGCCCCGACTCCTAGTAGGCATGAAACACCCTGGAAAAGCTTATAAACAAGAAAAATACACAAAAGTAAATTATAAGGAATTATTAAATGAATCCTGCAGAATATTTCCCTGTAAGAGGGTCTATAAAAGTCTGTGAGTCCGAAGGACTAAAGTGTTACCTCGGCTACATCACACCTGTTATTCGAAATCTGAATTACCGAGTGTTGGCGATCAGTCAGACGTGCTAATCACTGGGAAACATCTGCGCACTCTGGCGTCTTGAACATCCCAGGCAACCCTCTCTTCTCGTCTTCTCTGAAAGGTCAATTCTAATATATTTTTTTCTGTATTTGCGTTCCGGGTTAAAACTCTCATTAAACGATAATCTCCGGAGTGCCTGGGAAGCTCACATCTCTCTTGAAATTTAAGAATTTATGTGCGATAAAGGGCAAACAGAGATGTATGACATGGGTTAAGCCATCGTGGACAAGAAGTGGGTTGAGAGTTGTGAAGGTTGAACTTTGACTTTAGTCAGGACATATGATGTCAGTGCAAAAGACGAGAAATCAGAACAAAAACCCAAGGGTTTTGTTGTCCTGATTAAACCTAACAAACCCAAGTAAACCCGAACTACTAAGCAAAAAAATGATTGCATAAGGAAAGTGCAAAGCCATGTGATATACAGAAAACTCAAGTACACTGAGAAAAGGGGCGCTAAACAGCTAACCTTTCTAATCAACACCCAGTTTAGTGTGAATCTCTTGAAATGACCTTCTAAGTTCTATAAGGTCCTTCTCCTGCATGAACCTCTTGAAATAAAGTTCACATCAACACCCACATTGAATGCCTCGACCAGAAAAAAGACCCTTTGTTCTAGAAAAGCAGCAGTCGATTCCACCCCAACGCCACAATCCTCGTGCGGAGTTACATGGGCTTCGTCGCCTTGTCCGCCGTGAGCACCGTAATCTGTGACGGCTCAGACGCCTTTCGTTTTCTGTTCATGCGACAAGATTACGGAGTAAGCTGAAGATTAGCACCTTTGCAATGACTGCTTTTCTCCTAGTGTCCTATTCCTCTCTATTCCGGCAAGACGGCGGAGATCTTAATGATGCCTTCGGTGTTTTGCGTCAACGCACTTGGAATAATGTTCATCTTCGTCGGAGTTGAGAGAGCGATCGCGACGATTTTCACGGAGCGTTACGAGAAGATGAAAAGCACGGCTCCTGGGTGGATCCTTCTCTTCATCGCTGTCAGCATGTCGTTCGCTAAGGCGCTGTGGTTCTGGTCGAAGAGCAAGGTGAGGCCGGCGCGACCGATGGTTACGATAGGAGAAGTCCCGTTCTACGTCCACTATGTGGTAGGCTTGCTCGTTAAGGTGAATGTGGTAACATTTAGATGATTGTAGACCCTTGGGATGCAACTGCTCATTGAAGTCATAAATATAATCTTGTTCACAGGGCTGTACTTATGCAATAAAAGGAGGAAGCATCGATCAAGCAGGGTCGCTTCTTCACTGGGATATAAATATCAGGTGAGATTGGGGTATAGCGTTGAAGATGACCGATTTCACCCCCCTATATACCATTCAATTCTGTGCTACTAATCTGAGCTCTATCCTTCTCACTCTTATCGACCTTTTCTATCCAGGCCATGCTGCTTACCCTGTCAGTTTCAGCTCAATGAAAACTTCCAATCAGTAACGCATATCCTCCAGCTCGCATGGATTCACTGCGTCATCATCTTCTCCGCCACAATAGTGATTTTCTGCGCAAT
The DNA here is from genome assembly GCA_000757755.1 of Steinernema glaseri. Classification (NCBI taxonomy): domain Eukaryota; kingdom Metazoa; phylum Nematoda; class Chromadorea; order Rhabditida; family Steinernematidae; genus Steinernema; species Steinernema glaseri. The sequence goes on from KN172076.1 coordinate 1,892, forward strand.
GTTCACCTTAACAGAGGAGCAGGGAATGCGTCTCAGCCCCGTGTTTGACCTCTACGCACTCTACCATTGCGTGCTTCCCGTGGTTCTTGGATACAGAACCTTCAGAGAAAAGTTAGCTAAACGCATATTGACAGAAGTAAACCAGAGATTGCAGGTTCAGAAGACGGTGTGCTAGGGTGGATCAAAAGAACGAGCATAAAGACTATCAGGATCAAGACCAGCATTTCAAGATGCTGCAGAACCTATTCGACAAACCAACTTGAATGTGTGATCTGTGGGTATAGTTACCAGTGTGTTGTACATATCGACGATGATAAAGGCTTCCTTGTCATATATAGATGGGCTATTATGATGCATATCGCACTCCCACGTTTAAAAGAAGGACTTTAATATCCCAGTAAACACGCGGAAACTTTATTATAAAACCCATTCTTAGCTCTGTTTTTCTTCTGTGGCACGTCATTTGCTTTTAGTCCACCGCTAACTTTCCTTTCGTTTTCATCCAGATCCAATTATTGACAGCATTAGATTAGCATGTGAAAGAAACAGAGAAAACAAAGTGGGATAAAGTTTCAGATCAATTCGGCAGAAAGCTTCAGGTGGGTGACACCTGTGGTCGTGGGCGACTTCGTAGGTAGCCTTGATTCAGGTGACACCTGCTACAACTTCACGTGCTTCTTAAATACGTTTTTCATAAAAGATCGACGTATATGTAAAAGTACATTAGTACATCTGTGAGTATTTATATTGCATTTCGTTCTTTGAAGTAATAAGAAGAACGACAAACTTGTTGTTTACCATGATCTAATGGTTTGACTTATTTATTCCTAAAGGACAACATTTCCTTTGTTTCTAAATGGATTCCGGGAAGTCATATATTTTAAGTGTTAGCGATTCTGACCATTAAAATAACATTTGCAAGACTGCATGAGGACATTTTATTGTCATGTTATTGACATTTTATTCCCAATATGACATCAGCATATTGTACTGACAAGTATTTGGTGTGTTAACTGTACCATATACACATGTACCATGTGTTAAGCCTTCGCTGCCCGCACACGGTCAAGAGAGTGTCAACTGGTACTTGCACAACAGTGGAAGACTGGCGTTAGTGACCACTCCCCAGTAGTTGACGGCTTGTTTTCCCCTTCCTAATTGGAACAATCCGCCATAGGAACAGTTCTTCCCTGTACAGTCTTCTCTGATCTGAGTGGCGTTTAAATTCTCGTATGTAGATCGTGCTCCATCGGACCACCCCCAGATGAGGCGCTTGTGACAGTCGGTTCCAAACCGAAGTCCGGTGATGATTTCCATCCTGGTCTTATCAATGATGTATTCTTCTACAGAAGTAAATAAATATCATCAACAGCAGAGTGAATCTTACTGATGAATTCTTCTTCCTCTTGATTCCGAATAGATGCTGGCAGAGCCGTCGAAAAGTTGGATTGACAAGCAGTGGAGATATACTTCTCAAAGGTCATGTTGTTGCTATTCTAGAAGACAGAAACTGAAGGAGCGTGGGTGGACCTGATTATGTCACAATGCCTAACCCTGGCAACACTGGTTTCAACATCTTTTGACGGAGTTCCACTACCTCTAAAGCTTTCATAACCCTTAACGATCTGTTCTCTCTAATGATCTATTATCTACAAAACTTCACCGACCTCTACAACTCCGTAACAGAAAGTTTCAGGAGGAAGGGAAGAAGTTAACGATGTCCATCCCGGCATGCACTCCGCTAAAACACTTCTTAACACTGGGATTCTGTCAGATAGATTACCGATGCTGTTAAAGTGTTCCTTGCTCTTCTCCATCTCCTCTTCGTCGCTCAGCGACGAACACTCCTCAACTTTCCTTTGACTCTCTTTCGGCATCAGGAAAGTGTCCACACCTTCACAAGCGATCAATCCGTAGATCTTCTTGTACGGGACGCAGGTCCTCTTCTCGTGGTCGTAGGAGAACCCAGGAGGAGGATCACTCTTCCAGGCCTCCGCACATTCCAGAACGTCCATGCCCGTTAGGTTCTTAGTTCCAACAACTCCAACAAAAATCGTATTTGCTCCAAGCGGTATGACGTAGGAGAGTTTCTCGATCTGAATCTTAAACCCCTATTCCAATAAGTGGACCTACTTGATCTTCCGTGAGTTGAACTTCGGATTCCGCGAAGGATCTTTGGAACATAGCAAGAATAAGAAAAAGAACTATGGAGAACGCCATGTGGGAAGAGAAATGAAATGAATTTCCGCCACAGAGAAGAAGATAAGAAATGAAACTATTGGCAACGATTTGTTTTCTCAGAAAGAAGACAAGATTTATGTCCCTAACCGACCACGTCAGACTTTGTGAGATCCACGGGCAACGAAATTGGAAGAAGGAGAGGGGATGAGTGCTTGGCAAACAGATCTATGGCGTTGGTGTTCGATCTTCGGTGATCGATTCAGGCCACGCTCACAAATGGAGACTCGAATCGGGGGTGATTTCGTGACTGAGCGGGTTCTGTGAGATTATGTGAACCGAGTGCAGAGTAAGAGAATGGCTGTAAAATTTCGTCACACAAAATACAAAAAGGGGTGTTTAGCTCGGCTATACAAGACTAAAGAACTAAATAAAACAATCCAATCGGATTGTTGTTACGGTGTTTAGGGTTCAGATAAGATGATCTCCATAAGACTTTCACTTTCATTGTTAAGGGCTTATTTGTAGCATATTGTGCTGCTTTGGTTTACCAAATTCGGTTCCTCTAGAGAATGACGTGTCTGCTTTTAATTGTAAGTGTGGTCAATGTTCCTAAATGCTAACTTCGAGTGAAACATGACGGAATTGCTTCTTTTCAAAGAGATATGGATGACGAATTCCTCCGAACCAGATGACTAATGTTGCGTCAAGCGTCCAGCTGATTCGCGGCGAATTCTAAAAAGCCGACCATATGTACAGCTTCTTCCTGCTGCGATCATTGTATCCGTGTGACTTAAGCCATATTGTTGCGAGCCTCAGTTCCAGAAATGCGGATTCTTCTCGTCTTCCTGCTCCTCACCGCATTCTACGTCATGAGCACCGAATCGGCTTTCGGACGCACCCAAAGCGTCACCGTCAGTGGAATGCTCCTTTGTCGAGGCAGTCCGGCGTCAAACATCAAAGTGAAACTCTACGACAACGACCGATTCGACGTCGACGATCTCATGGCTGAAGGCCGTACGGACTTCTTGGGGCGATTTCAACTCCATGGCCACGAAACTGAGTTCACTGACATCGACCCAAAGGTGAACATCTATCACGACTGCGAGGACACTATGGTGAAGCATACTCCTTTTGAATTTACAGTTTTAAGGCATTCTCTTTAGCCCTGTCAACGCAAAATCTCCATCGACATTCCGGATGACTTCATTTCCGCTGGGAAGGCGCCATGCAAGATGTTTCATCTTGGGATTATCGAGCTTGCGAGACATCACAGAGGAGAGACCCGTGACTGTTGGCACAAATAAAGTTTTGTCGTGAAAGTTTACTCCAATTCGAGGAATGATACTTATGGATAAAAGAGTGTAATTGCACTTTCTGATTCAAAGCTTCATATTAAAGATGGGTAAACCGAGGGAACCGACACAAAATCTAAAGATTTCATGTGGACGAGCGACACTATGATTACAATATTACGTTCTTAGGTTCTTTAAAAGACCGATTTTAACCAAGATGTATCGTGTTCTTTGGTCCTGGAAAGAAGATGGTGCATGACAATGGGTTCACTTGGGATTCTCAAACGGTGACAGAAGACTTCCAAGTGGCCTTGAACATCTACATGAAAATTTTAGGAGTAAATATATCATTTGTATCTGTTATCCTATAATATCTAAAAAGCCTATTAAATCGTAGTTTCGGGGGCCACATTACTTCAGTGATATTTCGTTTATTACACTTGAAAAATATAAATATATCATTTTAATGAAACATATGGAGCATAAATTTATTTTTTATTAGGCGGCACACCATTGTGAAAAATCTCATTGAGGATCTGAAAATGGTCCCTAGTGACGTCAGCAGGCTTTGGACTCGGCTGGACCTTCTTCGACTTGGTTCTCCTAAAGCACTTGTTGTTTACCCAAGTACTAGAAAGAGCAGAGCCTACTTGTTCTGATTGACCTTCCAGATGACCAAGAAAGGAAGCACGCAGTTGTAGATGACGTAGATGTCGAACGCCACTTGGAAGTCTTCTATCACCGTTTGAGGAGCCCAGCACAGGAGGGATACGTTGACGACGGTTCCGGCGATTATGAACGCACAGTGAGCGAAGGCGAGTTGGAGGACGTTGTACAGGGATTCGAGGTTCTCCTCGACCTGGAAGAAGATTTATTTGGAGCTATTTTAGCTATGCATTTTAAAATTTAGTTCCACCACGATCACCATTTATTCATTAAAGTAATTTAAAAAAATGGGTAATGGTTCGTCCCTCGGGGCTCAGATCCTCAGATTCAGGACTGCAATTCCTATCAAGTGTTTATTCACGTAGAAAAAAAGTAGGCTAATAAGTTAATAATAAACTAATAAGTCAGAGTGTTTACCGCTAAATCAAAGATCCTTCATCCCGTACCTGGTATTTGTAGGCCAAGAAAGCTGGTTCACATTGTCAGATTCTGAGGAGAACACAAAAAATAGGCTAAGAAATTCATTCAGGATGAGTGGTAGTTTTTCTCTATTTGGTAGGGTCCCACCACGACCACTGTGGCTTCTTTAGAGTAGCTTTAGAAAATTGCGTAATGGCAAAAAAGTAGGTTGATGAGTTCACAAAGAGGCACAATTCTTGTCAGCGTGTTTACCGTATATCATCCCATACCTGGTATTTGTAGGCCAAGGAAGCCGTGATTCTTGTGCTGTGATTCTTCCACCGCCGGTTTCTGACGAAAAGCGCGATGAATAAGGCCACGTTTGTCAGCTCAACGCCAATAAGCGCTATGAGACCCTAAACTTCTTCCTGTTTGAGCGTTCCTTAGGAACGAAATCTCACCACTTGCTGGACCCTCTCGGGGATGAATCCGAGCGTCGTCGAAGCCGCCCAGTCGCCGGGCTCCGTGTGCATGAACATGTACAAGCTCTTGGCCGTGGCGACGGCGATGGTGATGAAGGAGAGAATCCTGCATGGGTAGGTGCGACGGAACTTCTCATAGCTCTTAGCATAGATGGTGGCGACAGTGCGTTCTAGGCCGAGGCAGGTCAGGTTGAGACCGAGGGCGTTTATGAAGAACACTTCGGGGAGTTTTAGCCAAGCAGCGAGGTTCCCGGGGAGGAGAGGAATGGGACAGTTCTAGGACACGGAGATCACTCCTTGACACAGGGTGGCGGCGTTACTTTGTCTTCAGTTCTTATGAAGACGAGTCGCACGGCGTCGGATCCATCGACCAAGAAGAAGTTGATGCAGGCGAACAGGTTGTAGTAGAAGTGGTTTTTGATGAGAATCTGAGCGTTGGGATGGTACTTCTTGGTGATCCTCTGAACCGCAGCTCTAGTAGGCTAGATGCTATATCAAGTGAGTGTACCTCGGTCTTCAAGACGTAGACTATGGCGCCGGCGGAGATGAGACTGAGGACGACGCGAAAGGAGAGGAAGGAGACGACGGCTGGTTGGTCGGCGATGTGGAGCGCCAAGGCACAAGGAGTTTCCATGATTGAGCTCTGGAACGCGAAAATGTGTTGGGGCGATGGAACTACCGTATCTCGGAGCGCAATGGTGAGTGAGATCTTCAGTAACCGCTTTTAAACGGTTCATAAATTCAAGGTCATCCTATAGCCCCTATAAACCCATGAGTGTCAAGCTATAAGCATTTAAGTAGGTCAAGAAGTTGGAGGGAGAGAGTATTGGGGTGATCATGTGTTAGGGTGATGGAACTATCGTATCGTAGAGCGCAATAGCGAGTGATATCTTGAGAAACCGCCTTTAAAAACTTTTATAAATTCAAGGTCATCCGATAGCCCCTATAGACCCATTAGTTTTATACTATAAGCATTTAAGAAGGTTAAAAAGTTGGCGGGGGAGGGCATTGGGGTGATAGAACTACCGTATCCCGGAGCTTAATAGAGAGTAAGATCCTGAGTAACCGCCTTTAAAAAGTCCATTAATTCAAGGTCATCCTATACCCTCTATAAAACCCATTAGTGTCATACTATAAGCATTCAAGTATGTGCAGAAGTTAGAGGGTATATGATTGCACCTCAGCCTTGACAAATAACTCGACAGACTAAGAACGAACCAGCAAGAGGACTCGTATATAAATCCACCTTGGACTCTCCACAGACCAAAGGTGCTACGGCGGGTAAGCGGCCGAAAAGCTGGAAATCGTAACATTTAGGCACAAAAGATAAGGCTGGACCAAAGAGCTGCTGCGTCACAGCGTCGTCAATAGCGGCTTAACGAAAGTGGAGCCGAAAACAGAAGTGGTGACCAACGAGTGGCGAAAATAACGCCGACGTAGAACGGTCATCGCATCGGCGCCACAAACAAAAAGGTTGTTTTCAGGCAAAGCAGAAACGGGGAAAACAATTGAGCAAAACGAGCGGACACGGGATCTCAGAAATGGGGTCGGGTGGAGGGGGAGAGATCTGCCGTGATTACTAGCTCTCTATAGTGCGGTCTCATAGACAGGACAACGGGTTCCACCTAATCTTAAGACATAATGACAGTACACGCCTAAGAACCTCTAATTCCATGCTTTCTCGAAGCTGACAGCTGAAAGGATATTATCGCAAACACGCTTCTCTGTTTGTGGTACTTGAATTCTGACGGATAATGTACTGAAAGAAGGTAGGGCAATCCTTCCAGAGTACTTCAGCCTAGGGAAGCGGGCAAAACGATCGAGACGACCCAGAGAGCGATTTCTAAGTATGTGATGTGCCTCACTAGTCGAATCCAAGGAATCTTCGGAGAAGGCAGACTTTTTTGTAGTGTTTTCCATACGGCTCATCGGTTTCTCTGCCCTTACAGTTTACGACAAAATTTCAACAGCTAAATTTTACAAAATTTCAACAAAAAAATAATTTACAAAAAAATACAAAATTTGCAAAAAATACAAAATTGCTAGATGATTCCACTTGAAAGCTACAAAGCTTGTTTTCCTACGTCAGACGGTGAAGGCTCCAACTCCCTTGCAAAGCTGCATCAGACTGTCTAGACTATAGACCGCTCCAGCAGCGAATAAACAACGATCGCAGCTGCTGACACCACGTCATGGTTGTCCATAATATAACAGCAGCAAAAGTACGTTTTAAGCATTAAGAATTCAAAGGCGACTGTTGTGCATTGGAAGGCAAGCTGTCGACAGTTGAAAGTAACGGTTACTCTAATGCACTGCAATTATCTGAACCCACCATCCCATTCAAAGTACAAACTCATTTGAGTCGACGCGACTGATGTTGATAACAAGTGTGCGCCAAGTCAAAACACACAGAAGCGTCATTTAGGCGTAAATTAAATTCTGAGGAAAAGTAACTATACATATACTCATCATCTCGCACTTCAAGCAACGCCTGTGAGGGCAGTTGGGTTATTCGAGTTCTAGGTGCAAATTACATAGAAGCAAACTGTAAGCGTATTATTGGAAATGCACTTAAGTTCCAGGACTTTCAGAGGGTAACTGAATTTGTACTGACTCGCTGTGCAGTAGAAAAAGAGGTCCTACTCTTGAATAACAGGTAAAATGTTCATAGCTACAACTTGTGGGGTCACATGTATTCCAGAACATACGCGTGTAACTATAAAATAGTCCGACTAAAGGAGATCTCTCTTTTGACAAAGGTCACAGCAATAGGGACGAAATAAATGTCCGAAGACCAGCGAGGCCTATTTGCTGTTCGAGGAGAAAAGGCCTTTAGATGTACGTGTCCGTTTGTTGAACCCACAGGGAAGCTATGATTAGAGACTTTTGCGTCGTAAGCCACACCTTGAAAACCACTTCGGAAAAGGGGAACCTATCGACAAGAGCCTTTTGCGCGTGATTAAGCAGATGCACTTTCGAAAACATTTCATGACGACTTAAGCTACTCAGGTTGCTAGTGGAAATACGTGGTGGAAATGCTACACATAAGCATGCTAGCTAGTAGCCTGAACTAAAGTCAGAAAATACACAGAAAAAGATACAAAAAATATACAAACATACGTAAAAAGCACACTTATCCTGTGCTGCTAGGCAACCCTTTCTAAATGTTAGGATTCGGCTACATCCAGGCCAGATACCGTAGGATTTTTCGCACTTTTCTTAGGTAGGGTCTCGACGCGATTCGCAGTTGAAGCTCCGTCAAAAATTTCGTTGACTTATGTTTAATGAATATATGAAGCAGGAAATACTCAGGAGTCAATTAAAAAACGATCAGACCCGTTTCCATAACAAGCTTGTTTGTCGCCTTCTTTTACTATATTTAGCAATGGAAGTTTCCTCCACAATATCCTATATGCATAAATAACCATAAGATATTACTTATCGCAAATGAAATGCACACTTTCAACGGAGCTATGTAGCTATAGTAAATATGCACGACAGAGTGGCCCGTAAATCCTACTTGGACCGACAAAGCGGATTTGGGTCATAGGCATTCGCAAGTAGAGTCAAGGCGATAAAGTAAAACGTGTAAAGCCTAAGGGCAACGTGGAGTCACATGACAAATTTTACTTTTTTCGGGAAGTATTAGCTCAGGGAAGTTGAGAACTATGTGAGTTCTCGACCCTACAACTCAAAAGAGCACGCGAACGTTTTTATTACGTCTGGGTATAGTCCACGCGTCCAAGGAGGTCAGTGCACGTAACTATCACTTTGTATGAGCATTTCTGAGGCTCTACTTTGCGATCTTTGAAGCGGAATAAGGAATTTCTTCTTCAAATCGCCACAGACCGGTGAATGTCCCATAAACTAACATTTTCCCTGGGCACTTGGTGGAAACCTTCGACGGAAGGAGCAGATGGTGTTGAAATGCAGACAAATAAGTCTTTGTTTTCCCTGCTTGAGTTCTGCATAAAGTTCTCACGGGGACCGAAGCATAACAAGTCATATGGATGAATATACGATGACTACGTCACAGAAACCTTACTCACCTGTAGCTCCATCTTTAAGAACCTTTGAAGACTTCCTCCCGGCGGCGTCCAGACGATACGACTGAGGATATCGCTTTCCTAAATCACCTTTCACCGCTGCCTTGTTTGTAGTGAAAATCGCTATTTATAGTTAAGGTTTTCACGCGTTCCTTCTTGAAACAAAACACTTCTTTCACGGTCCTGACGTAAAAGACGAGCTGAAGCCAATCCCTATTGGTTTTTCTAGCGGTCTAAAGGAGGATAATTGTATACCACTGGATGTTGTTATGATTTTTAGCCACATGCGATAGTACTGTAGTCTTGCCTTCTTGCTGGAAATAAGGCTGAGAATATGAGAAATGGCTGTGAACCAGGCTCCTCTGAACATATTCCATAGCATGGGTTTTGACTTCTGCCATGCCCCCGGCTACCGTAACCCGCCGAAACTTCAATAGGATTTAGGGTTAGAGCGGATTCATCATACAAGTAAGCGTATTAGTTTTATTAATAAATAAACGATACTCCAGTGTCTATGACTCACTAAATTCCATCCATGTCTACTTGATGCCTAAGATTCCTTGCTAATGCTACCGTTTAGAGTTTGATTTGATTGAATGTCGTGTTTTGAGGTACAGGGATCCACAACAGGGCTATGGCTTCCACGACGTTTTCGAGTGTCCTGAATTACAGTCCTATAACATTGGATAACATTGGTTACAGTGCCATCAAAATCTAATTATACAGGTAAATGTATTAGCTTTATTAATAAATAAACGATACTTCAGTGTCTATGACTCACTAAATTCCATCCATGGCTACTTAACGTCACCATTGAAGTAGTTGTCCAAAATCTTGAAATGGTCTCTATGCTCTTGGGAAGACCGCTTCACCGTGTGCACTCTCTTGTTTGCCTGGTGCATCTTGAGAAGAGCGACGAGCGGAAGGATGAAGACGTAGAGGACGTAGATGTCGATGGAAAAGAGAAGGTCGGTGATGAAAGGCGATCCCGGGAGCACTAGAAGAATGAAGAAGAACAATGTAGCCACTATGGTAGTGGCACAGTGGACTGAAGCAAGTTGGAGAACGTTGGTAATCGATGCCAGATTCTCGTCCACTTGATATTTGTAGGCGAGGGAGGCCGTGATACGATTTTTCTCGCGCTTCCACTGGCGGTTCAACCAGAAGAGGAAGGAAAAGATGGCTATGTTCAGGACTTCGACCACCATCAGCATAACGAGGCCCTGAAAGGAAAATGAAATATACGCCCTCTTCTGGGTCTCGGAACGATTGTTTGATTTAACTGACTTTTGAACGAAATATGGCCGTATTTTACGGCAATATCACCATTAATGACAGTATAAAAAACTAACCGCCTTCTGAACAGCAGGAGGTACTTGTCCCACCGTAGCCAGAACCGACCACCCTTCTTGTATAGCGTTTCTAATCATGTAGTAGCACTTTAATGCGGCGAGCAGAACAGTCACAAGCACCAGAAGCCAGCCAGGATAGGTGCGGAGGTGTTTCTCGTAGCACCGCGCGTAAACAGTAGCGAATGTGCGTTCCAGTCCTAAGCAGGTGAGGCTCATGCCGAGGGCGTTAACGCAGAAGAGCTCCGGAAGCTTGAGTCCTTCTGCTAGAAGGCCAGGAAGAAGAGGAATCCTGCAGTCCTGAAAATGGTAAGATTATGGAGCATAGTTGTTGCTGGTGTGAGTAGTTCAAGGTGGTGGGAGATTTTACGGAAATTTGTTCATAGGAAAATATTCTTTAGATTTGAAATTTTTTGAAATTTTTTTTGATTTGATTTGAAACATTAGATCTTTAGATTTTTTGGGCGTTCTGAAGTGACGATAGCTAGGGGCAATTGTCCCGTTAGAACGGTACTTATGAGCTACTTTTGGTTTCTACTTAATGTTCGTTTCTACTCTCCGTATTTTGCGTACAATTTTAAAATTAGAAAGTGTGTCCTGTGAGAGCTTGCCCATGGCAGTCATAGGTCCACCTGGTTTCCTTGCTTTTACCACACAGAGCAGAGCTCACCTACCGTACTGCTCGTTCTAACGAACATAATCCTGATGACATCTGCTCCGTCGACAAGCACAAAGCTTAGCGAGGCAACCAGATTAAAGAAGAAATGGCTTCTAATGAGGATCCGCGCATTTGGATGATATCTTCGGGTGATCTTCTAAAGGAACCCAGTACATCCCATGAAGTACGATCCAACAAGCATTACCTCTGCACACAGCACACAGGCTGTAGCTGCGGTGGCTACGACGCTTATCACAACTCGTAGCCATGCGAAAGAGAGCACTACTGGAGCTCGGGTGAAATGTAGCGCCTGAGCACAGGGTTTGTCCATCTCTGAAGGGCAAGAACAAGTGGAAAGGAGGCGAGACAAACGAGGTGGCGTAGACGATCACATTCCGCACGGGTTTGATGATTCCCATTTATTAGGTGCTGCTCCTGCCGCTAAGCAGCGTTTAACACAAGGATAAGGGGCACTTTCGGAAAGCGGACAACACGAGGAGTTGTGATGGAGAACCCGAGGTTCGCCTCAGCACAATAACCTAAATATGTACGTCGTTCCATGGGGTTGTACCGTGCTAGTGTGAAGGCAGGAACGTAGAGCGCACATCACTGTGAGCTGCACCTAGGAACTTGTAATTGCAGAGCTTTAAACCATGCGTTGCCTAGTAGGCTACGTAAATTGCGTGGTATCCAGTTCTGTGTAAGACCTGAATGTTGGCCACAAAATAAGATAGCCTAACGTTTTCTGGTGTTAACTACATTCAGCAGAGTATATCGCAAGGACATCTGTTTTGTGTAGTCTTAGCATTTCACGACTTTAGGATACATATTTTGTGCGCGTCCTACCAGTGGAGTGTCACAAATTGTAAACAGGAGGAAAATTTACGGAGTGAATTCGCCTAAAAATTGCACTTTGAGAACCTCCAAGTATTGAAGAAACATCATGTATGTACATATACCTTTCACCACTAATTTGCTATGATTTGCTTTCTACATTGGTTAAACAGTACTTCTGAGACAAAAAAAGGGAATATCCTAGCACCCAGATGCACGCGCGTGTGAGGACAACAGATCAGACTGACATGAGTGACCTAGAGTGAGCGCCAGAAGTTCGATAATCGGGGATTAATTGGTCCCAATGTGATTACAAATAAGCGTTCCACATGGCATAAGTACTTTTGAAGCTCACGGAAAGTCATTAAGTTCGATTTTTGCACTGTGAGCCGCGGGCGTTATGTTTTATGTGGAGAGGAATGTACATATAACAGTTCGAACACTTACGCACTATTTACGGTAGATGAGAAGTGGGACTGGGTGAGTTCTGTTTTTGGACGAATTTCTTGCTACTCCGCGTCATTAATAACAAGTTCGCGTGTGGGTACTCCGAGAAAATACTTGACAAACCCAATTCTTCTTATTTTAAGTTATTTGATGTGTTAAAATTTGTATCAATTCACTAACAGGAGTTAAGCGTACTGTAATACGTTCAGCCAGATTAGAATGTGTGTTAATTGAAGCCAATTAATGTAAAAAAGAAGCGAGTGAAATCATCCATGGTTCGATATGAGTAATAATTAGTCCAAATTAGGTTATCTACGACTTATAAAGGTCGCACGTCATATTATACGTCATACTGTACAGGAAAGGCCCGTTTAAAAGGCTCCTTTATTTGGCAAGGGATTTCTGAAATATGTAGAGATTGGTGACTTTGCGACTTACGAGTTCCAGGTGCTGGATGGTGGGCATGAGGGAGGGGCTAAGGTGTGGCATTACAAGGCTATGGCTTCCAAGTACCGTACATGTACATAGCTACAATAGCGATTTTTGTATGATCGAGCGCTTACTTCTTTGTTCGTGGCTACACTACTTGCTTTACTCATCCTGTTTACTCTGACTTTGTTCACTGAAATGTCCAAACTCGTTGTGGTTCACTACACTGTTCCCAAGGACCAAAGAAGGATAACTTTTCATTGACAGCTTACAAGAAGGTACAAAGAAGGTCAATTGTCCACTTTCTCGAATAAGTCCTCCAGCATCCTGAAATGACCGTCTTGGTTACGGTACTGCGACCGTTCCTTCACGCCGACGGCCTTCAGCCTTCTCTGGGTCCTTCTGGAAGGGCATTTACTTGTCCGAGATTATAACTTTGGACCCTACCTTTCCTGTAGAACCTTGTAGCCCATGACGAATGGGAAGACACAGTGATACAGAGGGTAGAGGTCGATGGGAAGGTCGTACCGGAGATGCTCTTCTTCGGAGAAAGTGGCCACGGAGAAGATGATCAGTGAAGTGGCGAGAATGCTGACGATACAGTGGAACCAGGCGAGTTGGAGGAGCAGGCCTATGGAGTTAACGTTCTCGTTGAGCTGAAAAGTTGAAGGTTGGCCTCGAAGGGAAATAGCGCTACCTGGTACTTGTAGGTAAGACTGCTCACGATAAGACTCTTCCGGGTGATGTAGCGTCGATTGCAGCAGTAGAGGGTGGAGAAAACGACAACGTTGAGAAGCTCGAGCGCTAGCTGCATTCCCAGGGACTTAAGGAGAGGGAGTTGGCACAAACGTGGCTCTGATTCCCTTACCGTCTGCTGGATTAGGACCGGAATGTCGCCAAGTGTGGACATTGGGTTGAACTTGTCCACTTCCGAGTAGGAAAGGAACCAAACGACCTTGGCGAAGGAGACCAAGGTCGCTACAAGAAGTAGAAGCCATCCTGGGACGGTGCTTTTCATCTTTTCGTACGTCGACGCGTACACCGTGGCGATGGAGCGTTCTACTCCGATGAAGATGAACATGATTCCCAGGGCGTTGACGCAGAACACCGTCGGCATAATCATCAGCTCTGCTGTCTTCCCAGCGTAGAGATGGATGCGACACTCCTGAAGGACTAGTTCCTCTTGAGATGACTCTCGAGTACCTGGTTGTTAGGACGGTAGAGGAGGAAGCGGAATGTATCCACTCCATCGGTGAAGAGCGTGCTCATGGCCGACGCGATGGTGAAGAACAAGTACCCTCGTAGAAGGATGGTCGCGTTAGGATGATATCTTTTTGTAAATCTCTGGAAGTTGAACCTTACTTCGGCATTCTCGAGGTTCTTTGGTCTTATACGATAAGTGAAATGTACTTCTGTTCCTTATTTGGTTTGGAAGGTCAAAGTACTTATACTTTAATAGCTAAAAGAGTCGATTGGACTACGCATTCATAGGATTTCTACGTGTGAAAATAAAGACCGAAACCCATCCGAGTGTGTTATGTGTAGGCGTCGTCGTTCACTGCCACATTTCAATCCAAAATAGTCATTAAACGGATGGTTGTTTAATACCATACTCTACAGGTGTCGTAATTTAACCCACCTAAGCACATTAAGGCCCAAACATGGTAAAAAATCAAGTAAAAGAGTCATTTCCGGACAAATGAGGATTTCAAAATATTGGAGTTAGAAATTCTAAATTTAGTCCATGAACGGGTTTGCCGAAAATGGCTTTTAAAAGGACACTGTACATCGTGCTTCAAAAACAGTAATTCTTTGAGTTCTGCTACAGTTGTGCTGTCCTAGTCCTAAAGTGCGTAGTTGCAGTTAAGCATACGTATTAACTAGTGTAGTATGTAGGGCGAGAAGATCGTCTACTGCTTACAGTGCTTATTTCCTTTGTTTAGTTCTGAGACCCGACAGTGCCCTTGCGATGAACGTTCAATGGCACCAACTACAGAAAATTGTCCACTTCAATGACAAACATTATCTTCGGTGTTTATAGGAATTTTTTACAATAACTCTTTTACATAAATATTCGATGTTTATAGGAATCAACATAGACAAGAATTTACTGCAAAGAGACACCAACCTCGATGAACATGAGTCCCACCATCATGACGACGGAGACCAACGAGAAGAAGCTCCTCAGCATCAAGAAGCTCAGGACCAGCGGATCCGACGAAAGCTTCTCTGCTTCGGCACAAACCTTCTGCACCGAGTTCATCTTCTCTGGATGATGCACTCTGTGCGCTGACGTCGCTGGGAAAACGGCTGAATGTCTAATACCTTTAGAGGGTGGGAGGGCGGCGAGGGGCAGGGCGATGTCAAAAGCAATTTGTTGACGCGCTGCTTCCCTTTGGGGAAATTGTGCTCTGGATACACGCTATCGCCATGTTGAGGTCTATTTAAGGCATGAGAAGGTCTAGGAATCACAGGTGGTTCATAACAACAACACTGCTTTTGACAACACGCAGTTATATTTGGAGCCAGAATCTAAGTTTTTGTTCAGTTCATGCTGAGACAACAGTTGATAGACTTGCAATGCCTAGGAATCCAAAAAAGTGATGTATAAAATTTGGAAAATGGGAGTCTACGGTTTGTCAGCCAAACACTACGATTACGATCCCTTAAGAATCCCTGGCTTGTTTTACGCGAAAACATTCATTTTGGCTCATCATTTCCTCGTGATAGTCCAAAGGAGAGTAAGAGAACGGGACTGAGACGGTAAATGGTGTCTCAGTCCCCTTCTCTTACTCCTAAATGGTGGCGTTATCCATTTTTGTGGACACGGCCACCTTACACATCTTGTTCGCTAGGCTCCTTCCCAGCAGGCTTCAGAAGGAAGGGGTTACGTAAATATAACAAGTATGGATTAAACTAGGCGTAGCTGTCAGAGTGAAGACTGGCAAGATGCAAATGGCCTAGTCACTTCCTGTGCATCATCAGTTCTTCTACTTCAATGATCTCCACCACAATCACCACCACGGCCACAGCTGGAAATATATTGGCGAGGAAAACAATGTGATTCCTCTCATTAGAAACACGGATTTCCGGGAACTGATAAACCAAATGCCAGCGGCGCTCTGCCCAATTATCTTTTTGCGTCACAATCTGCTTAGGGGAATTCCAGGCAGTCTGCTAATACCATTCGCCAAATGAATGCCCTCTTATGCACGAATAAATTTTCGCCTACTGGATACGCTTGGCCTATTTTGCTCTTCTTAAAGGGAACGCTTTTTGCTCTTTTTAGCGAATGTTAGCTTTACTCAGCGCAGAGAACAGTAGTCATGCGAAGAAAGCACGTGGGGAGCAATACCTCTTCGAAGAGCAAAAGAAATGTGTAGAGATAATCCAGAAACCGGGAAATGTGCGAGCGTGACCTAACATACAAATGGTTCGTTTCGCACATGCAGAACGCAGATAAAAAACGAAAAATAAAAACGTAACACGATATAGGTATACTAACTGTGCTTAGAGAATTGGATCCATGTCGACGACAAAAACAGTTCTTCGGCAGAACGTGGCAGACATGACTTCTCTACTAGGGCCTTAATGAAAAAGTTCCGTATGAACTATTTTATGCACCTGCTTCCAAACACAAATACGTGACCTAATTATAAGTAATCCTGCACTCTCCTTCATCAGAACCCTGAGGTCAATTAATGATGAAGTTAGTTCCCAAAATCAGTCAACCATTCTACATTTATTACGAGATCTTGTAATTTCCACTGTAATTTACGAAAACTTCACATAGGAAGGTCAGATTCATTGAATAAAAGTAGCCAAAGGAGTATATACAGTTATGTGTAGAGATCTTCTTGCGCGTCGACGCTTAGAGCGTGAGGCAGTCCGGGTAGGAGTAGTAGAGGCACTTCCAGGAGGCCCAGCCGGTCTGCTGCGCCACGCGGTCGGACCAGTCGCGCTTGAATCGGAACCTGAACAGGACGTCAGGGAGGGAGGGGTACGGTAGGGACTCACGCTCTGAGGTGGCCGAAGGAGTCCGTCGGGGCGAGCTCGGCCGAGGAGAGGGCGACGAAGACGAGAAGGAGTGCCAGGAAGAGGAAGGAGGCTTTCATTGTGCTTCTGGGGCTGGGGTTGTTGTTTACCCGAGAAGGCGCCGCTTTATACCTTTCCCGAAGGGAGTGGAGGCGAGTTCAGAAGCAGAAGATCAGAGATGGGAGAACCGGTCTTCTCGGAGTGACGCGCGTCTGTAGTGGCGTCGGGGACGTAACCCACAAGAAGGGAGATCAAACGTGGCTGCAGACTGTTTCGTCCACTTTCGCGAAGGAACAAATAGAGACATAAATCAACTTCTTCCCGCGCCTTCTTGGTCTCTGAAAGTCGTCCCCGAAGTTCAAAGACGGCAAGACCAGAGGCGAACATGCGGTTAGACCCAACGCCTTCATAGAAGTTTGCACTCCTTAACATTCTACTCCTA